>JAOBYH010015345.1:0-12727 GCA_025403525.1 Umimayanthus kanabou | reverse complement strand
GTGTTGGGCTGAGGGGAGACTGGCAGTTGGTTACCCTTACTCGATTATTTCCCTCGTCCAAAAATAAGAAGAAAAAGGCGTTAATGAACCCTTGTTCTTTTATAATTAAGAGAAATAATTAACTAAGTGATAACTATACTTATCAGAATGGTGATTATATAATTTTGTACCAACTGGTTAACCTCATTATTCACGAAGTGAACACAGTGGACTGAACTGATTACAACGGTGATATGTTTAGAATACTTGAAAGTGGGTTAGCTCTAACCCGGGGCTAAATTTTTAACCCGCGTTTGGTTTACCTCCTTGAAGATTGATTTGGGCTGTCATTTCGGGTTTAAGTTAATGGGTTTCCTTGGAGTGTACTTCAAAAAGACTTTAGAAAGACGTGTTTGTGGATAAAGGAATTTAGTTTAAAGTTTACCTAACTCTTGGTTAAATTTAATCCATTTTCGAACAACCGTCCCATGTGAAAGAATTGTTCGAGAAGCTATATCGAATACTAGAAAAGGTGTTTGAGTACATATTAAACACATCAAGCCCGAATTCATCACGGGATTTGCAGATAGCACAGCTTGACTGTAGCAAGATTCGGCTTTAAAAAGATTCAATTACTTCGGATCTCTTTATGGATTTTCGTGTTTCAAACTTTCAAGGTGAAGGACCGCTGGAATCTTAAGCACTCACCTGTACAGCTTCGTCAGTCGATAGATTACACATCGTGTCCTTCAGATACTCCTGAAAAAGGCGTGCGCAAAACGTCGTTAGGCACAAGCGACGTGTACAACGGATGCTCGATAACTTGAACAACACTTTCAATTTTTTATACTCGAGCACTGAAAAGCTAAAAAATAAGCTCATTAAAATGTGGACGATAATAGGTACATTTTTCCTAAAATATTTACAGAAAAAACTTCATCATCTTCCATTTACTTTCTCCTCACTGCCCCAGCCCAAAACAAGAAGGGCGCTGCGCCCTTTTGTTTCTACTAGTGCCCTTTTGTTTTTCGTAGCGCATTCTTGTTTTTTCCAGCACTCCTTTGTTTGATCAGTTGATTTTCTGTCCAAAAGATTAATTTTGCTTTCTTTTCCGAGCTATTTTGAAACACAAACATGACTCAAACTCTGTGCAAATGTAAAATTGTCGATTGAATGAGCTCATGACGAATTAGAATGAATCTGCAACTGACACTGTCAGCGGTATCTCTCTTGGTTTGGTTCCACCAATCACAGCACGAGCATGATCACGATGTCTTTCTGTTCAATACACGATTTTTATTTACAAACATCTCTTGAGAACAAAAGCAAAGCTCAAGTTTTATCAATTTTTCCGACCGAAACAGCAATTAATATCAACCGAATCAACAGAGAAGCTAAGCGAAGGAACACAGAAGGTAGACGAAAAATCTCATCGCCATCGTTCTCAGTTTGACCCATCGTGGCCAAGAGAATATCCGTGGCTATGTTGAACAACGATGTCGATGAGAAAGATTCAATAACATGCAATTTGAAATTCAAAACTGTTGGTGAAAATAGGAAAAATCCTTCTGAAGGATACACAACGATCCGTTTAGATAAAGTGAAAGACCGTGCGAAATGACAAGCGCACATGGAAACAAGCAGCGGGAATTGCATGACGTTATTTGCTACATCGTAAGCGTTAAATAATGATTGCTAATTTATAGATTTACTTGTAGAAGATGATTGATGAGCATTTGTTTTACCTTCGAACAATTCTAATTTTTGTCAAAAAGTAAGTGAGAATAGATCTTATTGTAAGAGCTTTTTGAAAGAAACGTGGAAGAAACGCAATAGCGATGCGCCCGACTCGTGTAAAGATGGGCACGTACATGTATTTATTTACATTTTCATAAACTTGCAGTTACCTTGAATGCTAGCCTTGCTAGATTTTTTGCATTGAAATATTCGTGAAAACGTTGAATATTTGTACCTACTTGTAGACACTTTAAAACTATGATTGTATCTCCACGTTTTAGTGTTCATTGGCTTCATCAGTTGTAGATATGAAAGGAATTGTGACTAGAAAACATATTGCAAATAAGTATATTGATGTGCTAATTAGAGCGCCCTTTTGCTGTCAGAGTCTGGCGAGAACCCTCCACTCCCACAAATCCCCACAGAGCCAACCACCCCAATAATCCCCTACCAAACAAAGAGTTCCATCCCAACTTCCTTAGACCCAATCACTCACACGACATCGTTTGGTTAGTATACGCAACACCCAATTATTCTTTTCAAAAACCCTGTCCCATACTTACCCCCTTATGCCTAAAGTTAAAAAGAAGATTTATAGATAAAAAAAATGATAACAATCTTTCAATTAAATAATTAGCAAAACTCTATAGTTTGAAGGAGTGTGTCTCTAAAAAGCGTTTAAAAGCATTCGCAAGCGTTTAAAATATGCGGAAATCATTTCATCATGTCATCATAGTTCATTTTTTCTGCACAAAAGTTCCAGTGCAGGAATTTTTCAGGAAGCTTCATTGATTACAGTTACCACTATTTACCACTATCTGATTTTCTTGAAAGTTATAAAACTGCTATTGATGGGGTTGGTGCCAGATACTACAGCTTGTACTCAAAAGTTAAGCGGAGGCCAAGTTGTTTTTCTCGCTGAATAACCCAAATGCAGAGTCAGGGGAAGACGTACAAATCAAAGGACCCATCAAAATTGTTGCGCAGATTCAACTGAGATCTACTATCATATATATTAACGTAGTTTAAAGCGCGGCAATAACTGCCCAGCATTTATGCACCATAAACTATACGAGGTTTCAACAGGGACGAAAATACTATACCTGAATCCATTTCGGTAATTTTCCTCGTTTGTCAACTTTAGAGAATCTCTGCAATTTCAGTCATTGTAACTGTAAGATCACGGCTTGGATGTTAACAACTGTTGATTTAAGCTTATCAAAAGAGCCAATAGATACGTCGTAGGAAGCAAGTTAAAGTAAAAAGGGGGCAAAGGTAAACCGGATACTTAATCTGGCTACCACGAGGTCGTTACTAGAGTGTACATCGCCATGTTGTGTTGACACTTTTCCTAATACAGAGCTGTTTATAACAAGCATGAGAGTTATACGACCTACAACTGGGCAATGACATCCTCAGAATGGATTGGTTTCACTATATACGGATTTGATCAACAAAGGTTGATATGGTATGTTTTTCGCCTGTGGGATTTGGTGTGTAGATGACGTTTCGAGCGTTAGCCGAAGGCGAAAAACATACCATATCAACCTTTGTTGATCAAACCCGTATCAGCTTACTCGCCAACGCAGAAAAAAAAAGTTTTTTTCAAAACTAGTCTTCCAGTGGTTTCACTATACTCGAACAGATATTTAATTAATCTAATTCGCCTGTTTCCCTGACGGGAGACAAATACTGCCACAGGTTTCCCCAATTACAGCAGGCCCTTTGTAGGGGAGTAGGTGACGTTCACAACACCGGCATTAACCTACTCCTATCGACAAGTGTGTGGGTTCTCTTGAGTCCCCCGATAGAACGTCGAGAGACTAGACCAATGTCTTAACGTCCCTGTCCATGGACGGTGTGGCGAAAGAAGTTCACCCAAAGTTCAACCCTAGACCAGGCCGCGCTTGAACCTAGGACCTCCTGGTTGGCAGTCAGAGACCTAACCAACTGTGCCAACCTCGCACACACAGATGCTGTAGTTATGAAATTAATTACTTCAGGAACCTGATCATAAGCCTATTTCACGGACACCGAAAAGTTACTCTATAGTTTGAGTTGGGTAAACAAGTATTTCTGTATTACCTTGTCAGCGAACACCATAATACCGTAATCTGTTTTGCCTCGTATAGCTCGTCCGACACACTGCAATTAGATGCAAATAAACAGCAGCAAGTTAGCAAACAAACACAGATACGCTGTAACCAGGACTGATTGATACACGTGCAGTTGGTCAGTTGGTTGGTTGGTCGATCGTTAAGTCGATCGGTTGGTCGGTTGGTTGGTCAGACTGACAGACAGATGGGAAGACAATGACCAGTGGAAACACAACCTAATCTGATTTGCACGTTTGTTTCTCTCTGTTTCTCAGCCAATCAGGTTTGGCATGACGCATGTTGTGTTGCAATTGCAAGGCGTTCTCGTCCTCCTATCTGGGTTAATTAATTCAGTTCAATTTCTTTATTCAGCAGTCTTTGATAGTTGTTTGCAGAGAGATTTTTTGTATATACGTAAGTAGGTATGATAGAGAAAGATAGAGAACAAATAGGGTAAGGGTGCTGTTGGGGCCAAAGGGGTCTAAGTAGGTATGATAGGGAAAGATAGAGAACAAATAGAGTAAGAGTGCTGTAGGGGCCAGAGGAGCATAGTTCTCGATCTAACTTCAGTAGTTCAAATATTAAATTGGACTTTTTGGAAGAAAGCAATATCAACCTTAAGCAATAGATTAATTAAGTCAAAGCCATTTAAAGTTTGAGGGCCTGCAAGTTGATGTCGACTTGAAGTTGTCATTGAGGGGTGGTGAGCTCCGAAGAGTAATTTGGACTGAAGGTTTGCTTAATTTGTCCAACTTGGCACTCACCTGAGCCGCATGTCTCATCGCATCAAACGTTAGAAAGTCGTTTTCTCTGATATTGAACTGGTCCCGGAGATATTCAAGCCGCGCCTGTGTTAAAATCCGCAAAAGTATCAAATTCCTGCTCAAGTAAAGTAAGAAGTGAAAAGAGGAATCTGTAGAACTTGTGCTAACACAATTATTGTGGATCTTGCGCAGACTGACTTATATCAGAAAGCACAAGGGAAAAAATTGAAATTTTGAGCAAACTATGTTTAAGATATTATTCCATTTTAGTTCACATCACATAAGTAAAATATGGTAGCAGGACTTGTGCTACACAATCAACTATTTTCAAAACTCGAAAAAATGTTAAGATGTAACTCGCATTTTAAATAAAAAGTTTTTTGAAAAATTGTACTAACTTACACACAATACGAATTTCAAACTACCTTTAGTATTCTGCTCTGAGTGTACACGTATGGAATTCCAAACATAACAACTGCTCTCCCAAAGTGGTGATCTGCAAGGAAACCAGAGACCATTACGGGACTTATACTCCTAAAAGGATAGTGAAGTAAGCTCTCGTGGAACGCAGCAAAACTTGCTGGATAGACAGCGTAACTTGTGACCGACAAGGAAAGAAGAACGAGGTGGAGGAGGAGGAGGAGGAAACAAAGAGGAAGAAGGAGGAGGAAAAAGAGGAGAAGAAGGAAGAGGAAAAGAGGAAGAGGAGGAGAAGGAAAAAGAGAGGGAGGAGGAGGAAATGAAAAGGAAGAAGAAGGAGGAGGAAATGAAGAGAAAAAAGGTGGAGGAGGTGGAGGAGGTGGAGGAAATGAAGAGGAAGAAGGAGGAGGAGGGGGAAATGAGAAGGAAGGAGGAGGAGGGGGAAATTAAGAGGAAGGAGAAAGAAAAGGAGGAGGCGGAGGAAATGAGGAGAAGGAAGAGGAAATGAAGAGAAAGAAGGAGAAGGGGGAGGAGGAAATGAGGAGGAGGAAATGAAGAGGAAGAAGAAGGAGGAGGAAAAGGAGGAGGAGGAAATGAAGAGGAAAGAGGAGAAGGAGAAAATGAGGAAAAGGAAGAGGAGGAGAAGGAGGAAATGAAGAGGAAGAAGGAGGAGGAAAAGGAGGAGTAAAAGAGGACGAGGAGGAAATGAAGAGGAAGGAGGAGGAGGAGAGGAAATGAGGACGAGGAAATGAAGAGAAGGAGGGTGAGGAAAAGGAGGGTAAGGAGGAAATGAGGAGGAAGAGGAAATGAAGAGGAAGAAGGAGGAGCAGCAAATGAGTAGGAGGTGGAAGAAATGAAGAGGAAGGAGGAGGAGGAAAAGGAGGAGGAGGAAATGAAAAGGAAGAAGGAGGAGGAGGAAATGAAAAGGAAGAAGGCGGAGGAGGAGGAGAAAATGAAGAGGAAGAAGGAGGAAATGAGGAGGAGGAAATGAAGAGGAAGAAGCCGGAGGAGGAGGAAATGAGGAGGAGGAGGAGAAAATGAAGAGGAAGGAGAAAAAATAGGAAGAAGAGGAAATGAAGAGGAAGAAGGTGGAGGAGGAGGAGGAGGAAATGAAAAGGAAGGAGGAGGAGGAAAAGGAGGAGGAGGAAATGAAGAGGAGGGAGGAGGCGGAGGAGAACCATTAAAGTGAAGGAAACGAACTTGTGCTTGTGTGTTTGGCTTTGGTATCGGAGTAGGGTGGCAAAGGCGCAAATCACTGCATAAGGAGACATATCACTGACCCCTTCTTATTCTGTCCTCAGGACTCGGTAAGATGATAAACATATAATTGGGTACTTTGGCTGGATAAACTAAACAATGATCTTTCTCAATGTTGATCAAGCGTTCTTGAAAATTGATCAAACGCGTGCTTCAATAGGTCTTATGTCTATGATTATTGTTAACACAGTTACGTAGCGTCTTGTGAGAAAAGCAAGATAGCTTACCAAAATCGATCCCTTCGGATACTTTTCCTCTGGCCACGGACAACAAAATGGCCCCTCGTCCATTCTCACAAGCCTGCCAAGTAATTTATTTCCAACTGTCAGTCATGCAAAATACTTGAAAGATGAATAAACCGAGATGAGTCGATATAAACCCAGTGACATGCTGGGACAAAAAGTCCCCCTTTTAACAATGAACATTATGTTCAGTCTCCGCTGACATGATGGGAGAAGAATCATATATTCTGGTTAAATAAGAGAGACACAGTTGTGCCTGTTGTTCTGACAACCCACCAATCAATCTTTGTTTTCCTCGAAACAAACAATTCATAGAATCGCGTAGCAACAAAAACACTGTAGTCAGTGGTGCTAAATTTTGTATTTTTCAAAGTTAGCCTTTTGTCTCTTCGGTTCTGCCTGAACATCTTATGTCCAGCTGACCACCGAGCAGAATTATTAAGACAACACATATCCTACTGACATGTCGGAAAATGTAAAAGAAGCTCACAGTTTTGCAAAACATCAAGAACAGTTTGTAAAAAGGAAAGGTTTAAACAGGTGAATCTCTCTTATCTTGTTTTTCTTCGTTGACTGTGAAAGATTAACTGCTTACTTTTTTGGTGGAAATGTTAAGTTACAGATTGTCTACTTTAGGTATGAAAATGGGATTTTATTGCAGCATCTTGGAAATTGCCAACGTTTTTCTCTTGCTACAATTTACGCATGTGCAGCTTTTGTTGCGACTTGTCTATCCCGGCTGCTGGGGAATGGACTGAGAAACTAAGACGAGGAGAACTCCCACTAATTTGTAGCAATCTTGGTGCTTGAACGTTAAGCCTGGTTCACACTTGTGAAATAAGCATAACCACAAGCATAAGAAATGTAAAATACAAAGAAAAGACAAAGGAATACCAAGAGTGTGACAAAAAGAAACAATTCCATATCAGCATTCCTTTGTCTTTTCCTTTGCTATTTAAATTTCTTGTGCTAGCGACGTTGCTTGTTACACAAATGTGAACCAGGCTTAAGTGGCAACTCACCCGCTGATAATTGTACAGTGCTAAACTGGTTTCAGCAGCATCTTGAGTTTCTATGAACAGCAACTTGTTCTTCTGTATAACGCTGATGATTCCCTGAAATAAAAGAGGGATTGCTAAGTTAAGCAAGGCTAGATAAGTTCTCTAGTTGCAGTTGTGAATTCGATTTCCCACGGCCACACTGAATAACACTTGTGCCAACGGTAACTACACGTCTTACAAAGATAGACACAGGATTAAGTATAAATCTTAAAATAAAGCGATAAAATAGTACACTAAAAACAATAACTTACTTGATCATTCCATATTGAAACAACTGCTTCCTGTTTAGAAAACAATAACATATATCAAACCTAGATAATCATGCGATTTGATAGTCTCTGAGGTCATTTCCACTCATCCCCCCTCCTCCTCACATTCCCATCCTTTAAGATTACGTATTCACGGTGAGAAGACACAACAGGAATTACGAGAGCACTCACCATGTATGAATAACTGGTAAAAAAACACACTATTCCGTCGGGCACAACGGAGGACAATTCTGACAGCAGGTTGCCATAGTTACGAATAACAGCTGCAACAAGCAAACAAGTATACAGTTACAACACCTATATGTACAGTTACTATGTTTCTTGTATGTTTGCAAGCATGTTAAACAGAAACAAGATTATTAACAAAACGATTTGTAACATTTTCTAGTTTATAAAGAACACAAGGAACGCTTATCTACCTAGAAACAACATGGAAGCAAAGGGAGAACTCTTATGGCTCTATTTCAGATTGGGCAAACCCGCTAAATGGAGCTGTGGGCTGCAATACCGCATTACTTTTCAAAATGCAGCCAAATCATCTTTTTAATTATTCACCATTGGCTGTTATTATCTTTACCACATTCGCTAATACTATCACTATTACTACTACGACTAATGTAAACACTTATTACTTGTATATAACTCTCATTCTCGCTGCCACTATCATAAGATTATAGTTTTGAGATGTACTTTTCAGCCTCGTGGGATATTTCAAACGTTCTTCTTGCCATGCCTTTTCAGGTGCTAAAACCTTGTAGGGGATTCTGTGCGTCCTTTTGTTTCATGTACAAGGAAATAAATGAATGGATGAGTGAATGAATGAATGAATGAATAAGTTTAAAAAGGAACCAACTAAAGAATGCTTCGTCAGACTGGAGATGGAAACCTACCAATGTCTTCTCTGGTTTCGAACTTCGTAGTTATAGCGACTTGGTCGTTTCCTCTACTGACAATCTACATTGTAACAAGAAGTATAAGGAAACTGTTGTCAGGAGATTATTTTGGTAGAGCCTGGAGTGCAGTGTTTTTGCTCGCCAGGAAATGATGCACAACACGATCAGAGCTACAATCACGAGATTGCCATACCATAAGCGGTATTTTACTCGGCTAATACCTAGGTGTGGATAAGAACATGTCACTGTACATTACTGACCACCTTTAATAATCCGTGTTCATTGCTGGTTATTCTTGACCGTTCCTTTTCATCTTTGAAATCTGACCTTCCTTGTCTTTCCCTGGCCATCGCTGATCCTTCCTGATTATACTATATCATTCCCTCTCATCCCCCATCTTTGCCCACCTCTGAATATCCCTGAACATCTATGCCATCCCTTCTCATTCCTGACAATTCATAATTACCCTTGACAATCTATGACCATCCTTGACTAGTCTTAACCATTGCTTATCAACTCTGATTATCTTTGACCATCCCTTTTGATCCCAGATAGTTTCTAACCTCCTTGATCATTTCTGACTATCCCTGACTCATACCCCTCTATCTCTAACCACTGGAAGACTAGTTTAGCTATCTCTAACATCCCTGGCCTTACGTCATCATATCTGGCCATCCAAAACAATCATGGGTCACCCTTGATAACGCCTGACCATCAACTGTTCTTTGTACTATCTGGCTATCCTCGCCAAACAACCTTGGCTAACCCTGACCACCCTTGGCAGTCTCTGAACACTCCCAACCATCTTTAGCCATAGCAGCACTTATTAAAAGCCAAGCAATTCGAACTAATGGTAATAAACAAAACATTTATTGACTTATTGTCAAACGCATCTTCCACGTGTATCTTATATTGATAAACAGTTCAGACTGAGATCGCAATTGGGATTGCGATGACAATTTAGTGCGAGTTGATACAATAAGGTACATACCATTGGGCACAGAGATGCTCTGGCAAGTGTCATAGTGAATGTTGCCATGGTAACAGGACGGAAATCGAGAATCTTAGGATACATGTCGATTGGTGATAAAGTCTGTTGAAAAACGTTTTAAAAAGCTTAGTTATGTGTATGAAACATTAAAATTGCAAACGGAAGGAAATCAACACAGCAAAAGCCTAATAGTTTCTGTGTAGGCCTCCAGGCTGTTTCTTTCCTATTTCTTCACAACTTTATACTATACATTATATTGTCTATGTGTAAAACAAATAAATGAAAATAACCAAGTGAGAGTGCACGGAAGAAATTAGGCAACTACGTATACTCACACCAGAAGTGATCACAACTGACTGAAATCTGTCGAAAACAGGCTTAACGGCAATCGATGCGTCCAGACAGCTGCAACGTGTACAAAAAAAAAAGAACAATTGTGATTGTTGAAAAGCGTGTGGTTCAACACCACAAATTTGTATCTTGCCCGTTAATACATGTACTTATAAGCTAATTACATGTATTATTTAACAATTTAGTTATTGGCCTTTTTATTTTAATCTTGTGGCTACTTAATCCTTCTGATGCTGTGGGTAACATCCATTTGAGAAAAATATACATTTTAAACTTCCCTCCAAGCTGTTATGTGACCTTTTTGGAGCAACAAGAATGCCCGAAAAGGCTAAAATAGGCAATTTTCGAAAGTTCGAAGCTTTTCAGGAACGTAACTCTTACGTGAGGGGGGAGGGCTGGTGAGGGTGTGGGGTAGGGGCTAAAGGGATTCTTGTCTCTCTGACTCTTTTAGGTTTTGCACAAAGTGGGGGAGAAGGCTTTCTTTTCCTCTGCAGCGTCCTTAAAATATTGACCTAACATTTTGGATTTAAAAGTTTATGAGTACTCTTCTTAATTCAACTATCTTCTGACGAAATCTAATATTGGTGTTCAAGAGTAGAAACATCCTGGGAGTCATTTGCAAACCCTTATTGGTTTAGCACCATGTGATAATTGCCTTGTCTGTATCACATCACAAATCGTATATTAGCTACATGTATTTATCTTTTATAAAAACATTTCAAAACATACCTTTTTGCGACCATTTGCTAAGGCGTTACCTCTCCTCCAGTCATTCCCTTTTATTTCTGGAGTTGCGAATTTTGGCCACTACTTTTTGCAAAATTGTTTATTTGGCAAATCGGAAAAACTAGTTGTAGCAGTTACTTTCACTGAGCACTCAAGCGCTGGAATCTGTTTTATTGCGTAAGTGATTTTTTTGGAAATTCACGAAATACGCAAATTCCAAAATCAAAAAGCTTTAGCCGACCCGTACACACCTGAAGTGAAGGATAGGGTTTGGTATTGTTGGGGTTCTGTCATCAAACGGCTCAATGATGAGAGTGAAACCTGAGGGAAAATGTTAGAAGAAGAAACCATTACAATGTTACAAAAAAGAGGGTGAAACCCGAGGAAACACATCGAAAAAGAAACAATTGAAAAAATGTTACAACTACGAGATGCGAAAACTGAGGAAATATATCAGATGAGAAAACCATTAACATGTTGCAATAATTAGGGTCAAACCTGAGGAAAGAAACAGAGGAAACCATCAAATGTTACACTACTGAGGGTGAAACCTAAGAAAACACAATAGAACATTTAACATGTTACAAAATGAAGTTAAGACCTGAGGAAACACAACAACAGCAGGGACTGTTTTCATTATTTTCCAAAAAGCATTTGCGACTTTACACATGAAAATATTACTCCTGGCATTTACGAACCTCAATTAGCACAATGATATAACTTTATTCTAAATATAATTAATAATGCACGCGGAAAAAGAGAAAACGTTTTCTCAAGTAAAAAATATATTGGTTGTAACGAACTCAACTTGCCTTTCGAATAGGTGCTCACAAGAGTTGCAAAGTTTGCAATCAAAGTGAGAGGTCCGTAATCTTGCATGTCCGGCAGTTCAAGAGTGTACAGCAGAGACCTTAGCCTTTCCGAACAAAACCTGGCAAACAAAAGTATTACTGACACAATTGAACAAAAGCGATTTCAGACATCTCAGGCGGCGATGAAGTGATACAGTGAAACCAGGAAAACCTCTTCGTTATACTTTGACCAGAATTAATATGCGAACAAAATACACCCAAAGATTCTAAATCTAATCAGTGGTTTTGGATATGACGTCATATGACATCATAAGGCTGTTATTTTGGATTTCATGGCTGCCATTTTGGTTTTTTATCGACATTATAGAATTAACATTTTAATTTGTTTCAAATTCAAAAAGGAATCCTCTAGAAATTCACTAAATAAGCCACTTTCTCAATCATGCGCAGAACAAGGTTAAGGTTTCAGTTGGTGGGCTCACTCGATTTGAAAACATGACAGATTGGATGAAGAAAGTGAAAAGATCAATAATTACTGAGAGAGGATAAACGATAAAACTTCAAAAGTATCACAGAATATCAGGGATTGTGGCCACCAGCAAAAATCTTAGTTAGCTCTGCGCATGATTGAGAAAGTGGCCTATACATGTAAACTATAGCATCATAGGAAAAAAGGGTAGTAAAATATATGAAAATTTAGAATCACTCAAAAAGTACTGGGAGTGGCGCAATCTCCAAACACTCAGCCCCTTCAAAATAGGGTTCAAAACTGAACATCTGAAGACAACACGCCAAATCTCCGTCCGTCCTTTGCAAAGACTTCAAACTACCAAAGTTATTTTCGATTCAATGGGGCAAAAGTGTGAAACACTTCACCTCCAAATTTAAGATATCAAACAACACATACTGAGTTTAAGAAAACCTAAAATGATATGTATGCAACTAGTCCAGTATTAGTAAATGAATCGCCACAAACTTGTAAGATGACCTTTATGCATTTATATTTTCTGTTTGTTTGTTGTATTTGTTTTTAGCATTGTTAATATCAACATTTATTATATGGCTGGCTAATTTCGCTAGCTTTGATTGGTCAATTCCAGGTCCAATAACTTACGGTACGGACCCGGAC
>JAOBYH010015234.1:0-12727 GCA_025403525.1 Umimayanthus kanabou | reverse complement strand
ATTTTAATAATGTAAGCGCTACATAAATATTTGTATATTTGTATATTATTATTAAGAAGAAGAAGAAGAAGTAGAAGTAGAAGAAGAAGAAGTAGAAGAAGAAGAAGTAGAAGAAGAAGAAGTAGAAGAAGAAGAAGTAGTAGAAGAAGAGGAAGAAGAAGAAGTAGAAGAAGAAGAAGAAGAAGAAGAAGAAGAAGTAGAAGAAGAAGAAGAAGTAGAAGAAGAAGAAAAACAGTAAAACTTTCAAAACAAAACTGCTTGGAACTTTTTCTAGTCTAGCTGAGATAGAATAATATATTCGTCAATGTGAGCAGAAGCGATTAGATCTCGAAGACACCGAGACGTGGTCAAAAGCTTATTTACCAGCCACTATGACTTACGACTCAAACGGTGTGTATGAAGGTTGAGTCTTGATACTAAGTTAATTCTATCGAACGAACCTCTACTCGGCTGCGGCAGCTACCTGACTGAATGGTTAGCGAACAAAAAATGCATATACGCGATCGATAAGATGAAAGATAATTTGTGCGTCTGGCGTTGTTTAGCTTTTCACAAAAGAATCAATGAGAAGTCGAAAAAAAACTGAAGAAGAAACTAATCGGGATACGCTAAAGTTAGCAAGAGTCTTTTATAAAAAAATAAAAAAAACTAAGAAGTGAAGAAGCCAGAGCGACAAAGTTGGTGGATTTTGAAATATCGCTTTAATAGCAGTTTAATGTTAACAAAGACAGTTTGAAACTTCTAAAGGCTGCCAGCAAGAAATATGTCGACATCGGGTTGTACAAAAGACAATGTTTTTACATCAAAGACCTTGAACTATTGACTCAGAATTGGGAACGCGCCGTAATTATGATAGATATGTAAATGGAGGAACTTGTACTGACTGACGGGAAGACCAAGTTAATCTGCCTCGTAGAGAAATTCAGAAAAATCAAGAACTCCTCCGAGAAAGTGTCCTATGGCGGGAACACGCAATTTAGCTACGCCTCGTGTCGCTCGATTGAAAAACAGAATGAGTTGATAGGCAAACATATTCATCACGCATTGTGCGGGCACGGAGGCGAATATTACATTATAGTCGGAGGAAGAGAAATTCAGATTGATAATTATGAACCCGAGTCAGAAGCTATTTTTCAGTATAATGGATGTAAGTGGCACGGATGTAAATGCCAAAGTGATAGAGACGAGGAAAGATACGCCAAAACAATAGAGCTGGAAAACGCTATGAGAAAACTCGGGTATGAGGTTGTTTCCGTTTGGTAGTGTGAAAAGCCAAAGTTTGTGAATGAGAAATTGGAGAAAAAATGTATCCCATACCCCTACTTCATAGTTTATGATTTCAAGGCACTGCTCGAGGAATTAAATGAAGAACGAACCGAAGATCTAACCATAAAGTTAAGACACGTGCCAGTATCGGTAGCAATAAAATATAATCTGACTAATGAGCATGTCTTTCTTGTGGATGAAGATCCATAGAACTTAATCAAGAGGTTCGTAGAAGAGTTACAGGAAAGGCGACAAAAGATTTCTAATTATGTTGAATCGTTATATCCATCACCTCCGGATGAGAATGCAGAGGAAGGTATGATTAGCCTTCCAAAAGAAGTTAGAGAACGTTGGAAATCTTGGGTTAACCAAGTTCCTGTGTTTGGCTTCAACTCGGGTAAGTACGAATTAACATGATAAAGAACTATTTCGTAAAACACTTGTCTCAAATCTCTACGGTGAATGTCACCAAGAAGGAGAATTCTTACATGTTCTTATCATTACCCGAGTTCAAATTTCTGGACTTCAAGAATTATCCTGCTCCTTGGTTAAGTTACGATGCTTGGTGTAAAGTTTATGGTTGCGATCTCTTAAAACTTGTATTCCCATACGAATGGCTTGACAGCTACAAGAAATTAAATCATAAAGGACCTTGCTTGTACGAAGACTTCTACTCATCGCTGAAAGGTGAAATAACGATATCAGAAGGTGAATATGAAGATTTATGTGATGAATTCCAGAGGAGGAAATGCGTTACTATGAAAGATTGGCTAAGAGAAAAAATCTCGCAGATGTCAAACTTTTCGTCGAGGCGTTTGACAAGACCAGAAAACAATAATATCTTGATGAGATCGACCTACTCAAAGACGTGGTCAACATATCAGGAATCTCGATTACGTACGTACTTAACAAGGCCTTAAACTGAAACGTAAAAAAGACCCCGATCTCTACGCTCCCGGCAATACTTGTGAACATAGGTGTTCTGATAGCTGTGTGAAAAGGTCTTACCCGGCGTGTAAGAAGACACGCGACGACTGTCAATCTCGCCCAAAGAACGAATCATATGAGCTGCTCACCACTGGGATGATAGGCGAACCTTCGATTGTCTTCGATTGTCTTCTATCGATACGCTGAAGCCGGTATCTCTAAGATCAGATCTCATGTGTACGAGACAGCTAAGACTTATCGATCTATCGTCGGATACGACGCCAATTCATTGTATCTCTACTGTTCAAGCCAATAAATGCCTTGCGGAAAAGACGAGTTTTTCCGTGTCAAGAACCCGCAAGAAACTGGCGATCTTATCGCGAGAATCTCGAGCGGAAGTCTTTTCGATTTCTTTCAAGTTGAAATAGAAGTACCAGAAGAACTCTGGGATACGTTTTGTGAATTTCCGCCTCTATTCGTCCTTAACAAAGTTCCTGAAGATCAAATACCTGAGCACATGAAAGAATATAAGATCAATATAGGTCGAAAACCGTCAGAGACAATACGAAGCTCCTGGATGTGTTAAGAGCGAAAAAGATCTTGATGTACTCTCCATTGCTGAGGTGGTATCTAAACCACGGATTAAAGATTACTAAAATCTGAAATATATCGAGTACGAATCTAGTCGACCTTTCAAGTGGTTTCCCGAGGAAGTGTCTAGCTGATCAAGATGAGGCCAAGAAACAACTCGGAGACACAGCGAAATTAAAGAGGAATAGCTTCTATGGGAAGATGATTGAGAATCTTGAGAAGCATACGAACACTAAATTTACTTTGAATGAGGACCTGGTTGACACAGCTTTAGAAGCCCGTCCTTCGACGACCTAGGAGAGATAAACGAAGCTTATGAGATCCAAGAGCGAAAAAGGCGAGTCAAGATAGCGGGACCTTAACAGTGCGGGATTGCTGTATATCAGTTAGCGAAATTACGAATGCTAGAGTTTTACTATGATTTTGTTGATAAGTTTATGGATCGAAGAGATGTCGAGGTAATACAGATGGACACGGATAGTTTGTATATCGTGATATGAGCTCACGATCTGGATGAAATAATTAAACCAGAGTTAGAAGAAACGTATCTTTTCGAAAAATGGAAGTGGCTAATCAGGGATAAATACTCCGCTGGCACACCTGGTCTGTTTAAGCCAGAATTTTGTGGCAGGCGGATGATAGCTCTCACGAGTAAGTGTCACTTCGCGGATAACGAGACTAAAGCGAAATTTTCATGTAAAGGCGTGGCTAAGAAGCAAAATGAAATGACTTGGGAACGCTATAAAACCGCCTTGGAAGGCGAAAAAGACGAAGTAAGTAATACGTGTTTTCGTCAAGATAAACAGGATGGCAAGACCGCGGTAGTGACCTATCAACAGACTAAACTAGTCTTAATAGCTTACTACGATAAATGAGTCGTCCTTGAAGATTGGATTCATACGAGCCTGTTGAAAATCTAAGCCAGGCGCGAATCCATGATCATGCTAAGTCTGAGGTTTCACATGTTTTGGAGGTAATTCAGTGTCTTCAGGAACGACTTGAAACTCTTCACGGACTAACCCTCGTTTTGGTGCGCCCTCTGACAAACAATACAACACAGGTTGTCCCTGTGATACAATGCTGCGTAAAAAAGCAAACATTTCGATACTCCAGATCGGGTCCGTTTCCCGACGTCTTTCACCACCCTCTTCCTCAACAGGAGTAAAATGAAATCTGACTCTTACGAATGGGGATAATCTTGCTTCATCCAATCCAACTGGTCTCTTATAAGCCACATCTTTGATCGATACTTCCTTTAACTTAATGCTCGTGACGGGTTCTTTTCCAGTTAATCTAGTTACCTTACGATTCATTGCTTTCAAAACTAAAGGTAACATTTCAACCCCCTCTGTTGATCTACCTTCACTAATCATCTCCTGCGCATACTGATGAGAAAATAGTCTTTCAGCTAAAGTTCGATTTGCTCTCTCGACAAAAACTTGCGCTCTGTTATTTCCCGCTTCACTTCGTTGTATATGTAATTTATGCTTCTTCATCAAAGTTGTCACATTTCCCATAAACTCTTTTCCAGGATCAACCATCAAAACATCTGGCCAACGAAGCCTTCTTGAATATATATTTCCAAACGCTTTTACTACTTCCTTGGATTCTTTGGAGGTTAATACTTCTGCGTCTTCATACCTCGTAGCGATGTCCACTATTACTAATGCGTATTTATAAGTCTCAAAGTATCATGAGGTAGAAACAGTAAATCCACCCGATGAATCTTGTTTGGTTTATCCACTGTCCAATGAGATCTCGTAATATACTTCGGTGCAGGCAGATAAATTTGCCACCATACCTGCTTTTCGAGCCATCTTTTAGCGGCATCTTCACTAACTTTAGCTGCACCTTCTAATTTAGAAATAGCCGCATAACCTTTCCAATAACAACCCGTACTATTCTGCATTTTTCGTATTATTCTTCTAAAATAGAAATGTCGACAATCTCAGAAAAGCTAAATTCCAAACAGAATTCCACGAGAATCCTTTGGTTTGAAGGCAGAATCATCGTTAAACCGAATCACATTAAATCCATCATCTGCGAATCCAGGTGAAACGCTATACTTAAATATTCCAAAACTCTCAGAGAATAAAGTTGTTGTACCGGGAAGTGTTTGTGTCCGATTCGATTTAAATGTTGAAGGTCATGCGAATAATACGCTCATAAATAATGTAGGTCGAAACCTTGTTTCAAGACTCAGAGTTAAGTTTGGAGGTGAAACACTGCAAGACACTCAAAGATATGATCTGCTTAAGACATATGAAGATTTGTTCTTACCTCGTGAAAATAAATTAAGACAGGGGATCTCATCCGAAAGCATGAGAAAGCGCCGCACAAACACAGGAGAAAGGATATTTCAGACGCTAAAGAAGTAGCATTAGCAGCAATTACTATTAGCAGCAAGTACTTTAAGTACTGCATTCCACTCGATCATCCTATTCTAAATGATCACGGTGTATTCTATCCCATGGCTTTGTCTCATCAACTCATTTTTTAGATTACCTTTGCTCCTGTTTCGCATGTAGTCATATATTCAGACACTACTAAGGCCCCAAACTATAAAATCACTAATCTGGAGTTGGAATATCAATGTGTCAAGTGAATATCTCGCCAATCAAGCAGCATCAGCATATCAAGTAGGAAGAGGTTTGTTATACGAGAATGTCATTCTCCACAAGACTTTTAATATCTCGAAACTTCGCGATAGCGTTATTAACGACCACATAAATCTGCCAAGAAGATCGATGACAGGAATACTATGTCTTTTTACGGAGGATTCTGTTGCAGGAACACGAGATTCAGAAAAGTTTGTAAACCCGGATATTACATCAGTCAACTTCAACATCGACGGAACGCCAAATAAGTTGTATTCGAATGGTATGGTTCCAACTGACTTTGGGAGTCTCTGAAGAAGAGATTCGATGTAAACTCAAAAGGTCGAAATTTAGGCACCCTAATAAAGCAAAAGGACTTTTTCGCTGACAATAAGTTTGCACTGTGGATTGATTTAAGAACTCATCCAGACAATACTATACATGGAGGAGGACTACTACTTAACAACACTCGTGATGAAGTGGAGATTGAAATTAAACGTAAAGTTGGTGGATCAGGAAACATAACTTGTCATATGTTGTTAGCAGCAGACGCGGTAATGGAGGTCATGAACTCGAACCTTGTAAGTATTTTAAAGTACTAAGTCAAAGAACCTAATAAAATTATGGATGAATGAGTCGACAAAACACCATTCCACTGCGCAATTACGGCTCCTACAAACGGTGGATAGACTAAATGCTTAATAGATACTTTACGTGGATCATTCCGAAATGTGTTTGAGTATATTGTATTGATATGCTCGACGTATGATAAAAACAAAACGTATCGTAACTTCGCGAAGGGAGACAGGAATCTGATAGTTCTATGCCGGATGCAAGCAATCAAGACGAAATTAATGAATTATTAGCTCATTGCATTAAATTATTTTCCGGCACAAACACATTAATAGTTTTGGATGATTGTGCTGTTTCCCAAGATCCGAAGAAGCGCTCAAATAAATTCATAGAATTAGTGTTTTCCGGCAGACATTTCGGGATAAGTTTATGGGTTCTCACTCAACAGCTAACCTCAATAGTGAAACTGTTTCGTGATAATGTTGCATGTGTAGTAGATTTTCATAATCCCAGTCAAGTATGAACAAAAACTCTCTTTGACGATTACGGAGGTGATTTGGATCTGGATTCACGAAAGAAGCTCGTTGAAATGTTAAAGTCAGAACAATATTCAAGATTATGCTTTTATTCTGGCGGGCTTTTGTTCTGCCAATCTTTGGACCAAAAGTACAGGCTGAAGCCAAAATTTTACAAACTCTCAAAATAGCCTAGATTAAAGAAAAATGATGACGTTTTTGAAACTATTTGGGCCTTGTAGAAAAGAGAAGTATTTTTTTAATAGAATTATTTCATTTTTTTAAGTTGTCGAATTTGCGAAATAAAACCAATATTTCTCAATAACTGGCCGCAATCATTTCAAGGCCCAAATAGTTTCATAAACGCCATCACTTTTTCTTCAATTTTGGCTATTTTGAAAGCTTGTAAAACTGTGTCTTGAGCTTGTACCTTTGGGCCAAAGTTTAGCAGTATAAATGCCCGCCAAAATAATGGACAGCGTGACGTCATATCACGTGACTTCGCAAAGTGATAAAATAATGATGTGGGACTATCTCATGAGTTTGGGCCAAGAAAACGCAATTTCTGAATTTTAAGAATTTATTTCTATTTAATTCAATTTTTCACATTGGACCCATGCCTTAATCTACCTGAGAATGTTATTTAGAGATTCCGACAACTTTAGACCAGTCATAAAAATGTCGAACTCAATTATGAAGATTACATAGCTCCTACTAAGAAACCTGATGCAAAGCCTGACCAGACGCCTGACCAGAAGCTCGATGATATTGAAATCAAGCGAAAAAGCTTGACCATTCTTGCTTCTTTTGGTTCGGCAAAAGAATACTTGGGTGTTAATCTTAATCATGGCTATATAAATAAACTTAAAGTCAAAGAAGTAGAAAGATATTATAACCGTTATCAGTCAGTTTTGGGAAAACAAGTTTCCAATGGATTAATCGAAGCATTTATTCGAACAGCAGTCAAAGGAATCTCATATTTAATTCCCATCGACGATCCAGAAGAACTTCGTGACGGTCTTCAAAAAGATGAACTAGTAAAACGCGAAGTTTCTAATCTTTCAGGGCAACTTGTTTTGCGAGGAGGAAGACTAGTTGCTCTTGGAAGTGCTATGTTCCATGTTGTAAGACATGTTGATTTAGGTCAAAGATCCGAGGCGCAAAGCGCCTTAGGTATAACTGAAGCTCCAAGGCCTGCGGCTAAACCGATCTTAGGAGTTGACGAGCACACTCCAAGTCTTCGACCCGGGACGCAAAGCGTCCTAGCACCACATCTAAGAGAACCTAGTAGCTCTTGAGCATCTCTTAATATTCTCTTAAGCATCTCTTGAGATTCTCTTAAGCAGTTACTAAGCAAAGTGCTTAGTAACTAGTAGTATTTCTTACAATAATCTTCTAAAATGTCAAACGAAAATCAAGAAGAACACGAAGCACTGGGAACTTCAGCCGTAGTCGAACAAATTACTAGACCTACATAAACTAAACCGAGTAAAGCTAAAGTCCCCAAAAAAGTCGCAGCTTGCATGAAACTTGCAGAACACAACAGAAGGGCTAGAGAAGCGTTCAAGAAAGAAATGAAACGTGAAGAAGAGCAATCAACAGAAGAAGGAACTTCGAATGCGTGGAATCCAGAGGTTTCGTTTACTACTGTATTATCTGTGGTTGGTGTAGGACTTACTATATTTGATTTGTTCATGAGATACCGCGCAAACACGGCGACTGAAGGTTGTCGAAACTCAACGCCAACAGCAGAAACTATACATAACGAAGTCCAGAACAATCACACAGAATCAAAAACCAGATACGGCGCAAAGCGCCTCGGGTCTTTGACCTACGGCATGGATTAAATTAAGATTATAAACTCTATTTATAATACATGGCCGAGCAGAATATACTTGTCAAAACTATAACAGATTCCGCCGTTCTCGTTGGGATAACAGCTGGAGTAGGTTATTTTGCGAAGAAGATGCTAAAGGAAAACTTTTTAGGCGATCCATCCTCAAACATTATGAGTTATGCGAAGTTTATCGGTGTACTCGCTGGATCAAAGGCGTTAAAAACGTATCTCGAGGATCAGAAAATTATTCCCAAATCTATCTAAAATGGCTACAATTACGGTGATGTTGGGTGGTGCGATCCTTAACGCGACAACTTTTATCGGTGGTTCTTATCTCGTAAAATATTTATCGGGTAAATATTTAAAGACAGAATCAAGGCTATATTTAAGAAATATGGTTTCACACTAGTTGCTGTTTTAACTGTTGTTGGGACTGTGATTTGTGTTATCGTGTCCAATCTGAAAAAGGATTAACAACTTTAGGCAGTGGTGTCGGTAACGGACTAAAATCTATCGGTAAAATACTAGGAGAAATATTGCCAGGATTAGTAGGCACAATAGCTTCTTTCATCTTCAAGACTGCTGGAGAAGTTATTGGATTCCTTGGGGAAAATGCCTGGGTTCGTATTGTAGCTGTGGTTATTTATTTCATAGATCAACTTAAAAAAGAAGATGAATGAATCAAAACGTTACCATCTGAAACGCCTTACGTCCTAATAATGCAGCAGAAACTAAACTTGGTTTGTATCCACCTTTGAGTGAAGCAAAAGAGATACAGCTATTAAACTTTCATAAACCAACGTTATGGCTAAAATTTAATAAACCTCAGATCATTTATCAGATAGGTTCAGAACTCTTGGATAAAAAATCAATCGATTTATTAAGAAAGAATTCAAGACCAATCATTACAATCCCAGGTGGTTATTACACGATAGAGTTCCTACGAGAACTGATTTTTATAAGAGAACAAATAAATTTGCCAGATCCTAAGGTAAAGATTGAGATTTCTTCTTCCGAATATACTCTAATCCATGATAAAGAGCTTTACAAAAAAACTGAGTGTACCTGAAATTATTCATAAAGATCAACTTTGTGAGATAAAATCGATACCAAATGGTCCTCTGTACTTGTATTGCGATATAATAAATTCGCATCACTCTTGTATGAATAATAGGTCGGAGACCAATGGCGAAGTTAAACTTTCTCCATCTAATTTGCTTGCCGTTTTTCAACAACAACAACAACTTTTATTTGTATTTCCTTCTGTAATATACATTTACATTATTGAATATATAGCACTATATTTTATTTTTTATAAGTTAAAATCTAAAGAAGCAGGTAGCGAAAACATAGTTTTATAACGAAGGAGATGCCCAGGGCCTAAATAAACCGTAAGGTTCTCTAGTTAGACGCCAAGGCTTTTAACGTTTTTAGGTGATTTTTGTAGCCCTCACTCACAAACAAACACACTGAAAAGCAAGCTAAAAAAACAAAACCAAAAAAAAACAGTAAAGGCACGTGCCTTGTGAAAATCGTCGAAGTTATCCATCTTTACCAGTGCAACAAAGTAATTTGCCTTTGAATCAATTAACTTTAAAGATTCAAGATGAAGATGGAAAGAAACTGGAGTTTAATGATATAACCATTATAATTAACTTGAAAATTTCTTGAATAATCTAAAAGAATGGACTAGTACAACAAAATTTATCTCGAAGTTCCCCAAGATGGAAATAAGTTCAGACTGCATCAGTCATCCATATACTTGTCAGATCTAGGAAAAGAACTTCACGATCGCGAAAAAATACATAAGAAATATAAGCGATCTCACGGCGTCCTAATGAAAATTAATGCTGCTGGCGGAACCCTATCAGTTGCATTCAGCAGTTCGGATGTGGGAACGGCTCTCACTGGTGTGGGGCTGCCTGTTGGGATTTCTCTGGCATCTATTGGTGGGTTTTGCGGTTATCATGATATCGGCGTTTTGACAGGAATATTCGCAAAGAAAATTTCTCCTAAATTAAGCAAACATGAGAAGACAGTCTCTATTTGCGCTGCAAAATTGAATACATTGAAAGATTTGGTTTCCAAGGCGCTGAAAGATAACAAGATAAGCTACGAAGAATTCTTGTTAATTCAAAACGAAGTAAACAAATATCAAGAAATGAAAAAGTCCTTTCGAATGACAAAAAACCAATCAAATATAGACGAGATAAAAAAAATCAGATTCGATCAGAAATGATGAAAAAGCTGCAAGCTTCCGAACCGTGAAAGCAAAAGCGAAATTTGACTGCTTGTTTAGCTGTTTTTTGATTCTATATTTTGAGGAACCGAGGGAAGATCTTCGAGAAGCTATTAGACCTCCTCCGTATAATCCACAATATATTATGTGATTTAAAATAACATGAATTTGTGGAAACGGTTTACAGAGCGATATCCCCACGCTAATTTCTCTAAATTCAAAACAGATTTCTTCGGCAAACCAAACATATTGTTTGAAGGTAAAGACGAAGATATTTCAGTATTCGATGACGATGGAAATAATTTTCGAAGCAGTATTTATTTCTCAAATGAGATGAAGCGAGAGTTAGGTCTCGTTTCTGGTTTTCCATTAGAATCAACTCTAAATCCGAAACCTAAATTAAATATACCTGCGGTTTCATTCAGCGACAAACCGCATCTACTGGGCGACAAACTAGTGAAACAACACGTCTATGTGAACCCTCGTGGGTACTTTCCTTGCACATTTCGGGATATTTTTAGCGATGGCAAGATAACACACTACAGCGGAAAAGAGTCTAAAAGATGGTTGGCTGGTCCTAATATGAAATACTTCTCTCAACAACTTAATTTTGCTTTCTTTTGTGCAACAACGGGATGTGGGGTGTCTTTTCGTTTGTTATTCGAGGATAAAATGATTAACGGTATCCATGACGTCACTTACAGTGAATTACACCTTCCCAAACAAGTCAGATCTTTTCTTTGGTTTCATGTGTATTTCACGATTAGACGAATCTTCTTTGAAATGGGCGGCGTTCAAGGTTCGGTGGCTTTATCCGTTTTTAGTCAAACAGATAATAAATACAGCGTTTCATCTTTTCATTCACTGTGTCCAGAATTGGAGATTAATCCAAATTCTGACTTTTGCTTCACACATGGTATAAATCATAGTTCAGGGACTGTTTTTGTTTGGTTCACAAATGAAGGTCCAGTCTCAACTAATTATCTTTATCCTGGTTCTTCGAAATTATCTGATGAGGGTGGAAAAGCAAGCAATGGGGATTTAATTCGATATATTTCGAATTCTAAGTCTGCCAAACAATTCGAATACTTCATCACTCCTGTTTCTTATGGGCTTACTAAGGCAGGGCAGGCGAGATTAAATCAATCTATAGAAGTTTACACGTATTGTATTTTGGGCTCTCTAGCCAACGGCAGAAGCAGTATTTTGTGAGATACTGGAAGCGCACAAGAAGTCAGACGTGAATTCTTGGTTTTTCTAGAAGATGCGATACAACAACCTGATATATCCAAGTCTGTTTAGAGATTTCATCTTGCAATACAGGAGGCAAAAGTAAAATTTGATCTGGTTTAGCCCTGGGACGTGGTTGATACCTTCCCGTATGGTTCTAAACACTGAGAGTGAAATTGGGTTTAGCATTCTTCCGAAGCACGCTTCTTCGTCAATGCAATTGGGCGTAAACTTCGAGGTAAATATGCAAACAAAGTCAGTCGAAGTAGTGCACAAAGCGCCCCGGATCTTTAATCTACCCCACACGTCGCAAAGTAAACACCCTGTCACTCAAAAGGTTGACAGGGTATCAACAGTAAAAACGAAAACACTTTCTTCTCACGAAATTTAAACTCGTAGTCTTGACAATAGCTGCAGGTGGTTTAGCTTGGTTTCTATTCCATTCTAGAATATTGCGAGTAGAATGGAACGCATAAGTTAAGTCTTTAAAATCTGCCTTTATGACTAGTCATCGTTCGTTCAAAATCATTTTTCTTATGAGTTTGAATGGAGAACAACAAGTAAGGGTGTATTCTAATGGCGTTTGCGATTTCTTACAACGAACCGCTTCCAAAAGAGTATCATCTCAGGAAAAGCGCAAGTTGGATTACAAGAGACTCGCTAATGCGTGAAAAGAAGCCTTAAAGAGGAAGAATAAAATCGAGAATAGAGTGCAAACATTGTTGCAAAAGTTAGAACATGAGAACCAGTTGATCAGTGAATGTCAAAGAAGCATGGATATAATGGTGCAACAAGACCCCGACCTTTTGTACGAAATTTGAATCAATCATAAGTTTTTGGAACTTCTCCCAAAGACGGGAGTCGTAAACGCCCGCTTTTTAATTCGGAATGCATGAAATGCATTCTGAATTATTGTGGGGGCTCGATTTCACTCCACTGTAACTTTTGGCAC
>JAOBYH010015123.1:0-12727 GCA_025403525.1 Umimayanthus kanabou | reverse complement strand
TTTAAAATACTTTGCTGAGATCTTTTGCTGGAAGAAGGCACCATCATTCGATTTGTGACAGAGCACTCGATGCAGCATGGCAAGGGTTTGCGAATGGTTATCGCAACCAGTTCCAACACAAGCTCTAGGCGGCGGGCGGTCTTGCGTGCAACGACGTTTTGTAAACAATCAATTGAAAATAATACTAATATGGTTACTCAGTTTTTTCCAAGACCTAGTGTAATAACGCGTTTTATCACCTCGCAATTGTCAACTAGTTTTTGACTCATCTAGACCACAGCTAGAACATTAAACCTTCCAAAACATAAAATGGTCGATATAGCCCATTCTATTAGGTCAGGTGTCCAACAGAGGGGGGTCCGTCCGGGCCCTCCCCTAAATGGTTTTATTCATTAAACAAGGGTAAGTTTTGCGATGTGCATATTCAAGAAGAATTACAAGTTTATTAGATAAAGCTCTCTTGAAAATTATTTTGAAACTTGCAGCGAAGCGTCATGAATTTCAATGAATCGATCTAAATGCAAATTTTTGTGGTTTGAATTTGATTTTAACAATAGGCAATGCTAGTCGAAATTCTACAGTAGGTTGAAATTCATATTAAGGATGACAAAGTATAGGATATGGTGAGATTAAGATTGAATAAGAACGCTCCGCGAGTAAAGTTCCAGGGGGTTCATCTGAGGACCAGTGAACCGGGGGCTTCATTTGTAGGGAGGTTCATCTGTGCTGTGACACCGGTTCAAACTAGTGAAATGAGAACAATCACAAGCATATGAAATTTAAATAACAAAGGAAAAGACAAAAGAATAAGCTTTTGTAGTTTCTAATGGGCTTTCTCGTTATTCATATTACTAACAATGATTTTGTGTGATTTGTATTTATTAAAAATGTTAAATGGCGTAAACAAACTTAATTACCAGGTGTGCGACGAGATGGAAAAGCACACAGCGACCCGCTGTTATACGGAAAATTTTGAGGAATACTACTTTTAGAATAATTGCGTTCGAGCGAAGCGAGAACGCATACTAATCTTGACTGGGCTACCTGTGGCAAATGTTCGAAGCCGGGATGCTTTCAGATTTTGGTTTCTGACTTCCATTTGGCCTCCCCGCAGAATTTCTCAGGGGCTTGACAGGCGCGAACAGCCTTCTGGGTGCGTCCTGTTCTATTCGAATATTCGTGCCTTGTAGTAGTAAACTTTCTTTAGCAATGTGGTAGAAAGGTTTTAATACACGCGCTGTTCTTGGACGTCTGAACCGATTGAAGCGTGCTTTTACATTGGCTGGAGTGTTCATTTTGTTTGTCAGCACATCGGCTGTGTTCATTTTGTTTGTCAGCATATCGGTTGAGTTCATTTTGTTTGTCTGTTCATCGGGTTCACGAGTTCATCTTCCGGATCTTGTTTGTCAGCACATCGGCCGAGTCGTTCTGTTGAACAAGAAGTTCGGTAGCCATCATCCTCGGAAACTCAAGGTCAGTCAGTCTTGAAAGGTGCAGTTTTTAAAAAATATCGAACGCCGAGCGAAACGAGGCCGAAGCGGGATTGGTGAGCCACTGGGGACATTGTTTTTATACTGGATAATTATGCCTTGACTTGGTATGTTGAAACTGAGCAGATAAGAAATATACAATGGCTATTTTTATCACAAACATTGGAAACACGAGAGCTTCGGGGTTTCTAAAACATTTTTGATTACCTTTGTGTAGACCGTCGGTCGAACGCACTTTCTAACTGACAGTTACGGAGTTAACTGGGAGCGCGAGGTGGGTTATGGGAACTTTTAAAAGCAACAAGAACGCGAACGTCAACGAGAGCGTTACAAAATTAAACGATAGACTTGTATATGTAAGCCTGGTTCACAATTGTGAAATAACAATAAGAAAAAGCACAGGCATAAGAAATTTAAATAACAAAGGAAAATAAGTCTTTTCCTTTGTAATTTAAATTCTTATGCTTGTGCTTATCGGCATATTTCACAAGTGTGAACCAGGCCATACAACCGGCCGCCACTTTTCCGTCGTCTTCTTTAGAAAACAGAGCGTAATTTAACCTCAGTTTTGAGTGAGTTTTATAGAGAACGTTATCAGCAGAGTATAAATCATTTCAATCTTGGTGCTGGTTCAAAAATAGAACTTACAGTTTTTCACATGCAAAATAAAAAAAGAAACGAATGAGTTATACAAACTACGACTGTTGGGCGTGTCAGCCTGTGAAATGACAGCAGCGCGTGGCTTGGAAGGTCTGCAGTTGGTCACAAAAAGATCAGCTCGTCCACAGGTTTATAGCAGTGGTTCGCGAGGTGCCAGAAAGAGCGGCAGGGATCTGATTACAAGGCACTAACGATTGCTTCCCGTTTTCCTCTGTTAGGTTTGTCAAAGAACCGAAATAGGGCGTAAAATTTGAGGAAAACGTTGTGCAAAACTAAGCAGCCCAACTACACACATAAAATAGCAAGGAAAGGAGGTTCAATTTACTGAATGTCCCATCTACTGATCCTAGAGTAGTATATGCCCTTTCTGTAACCCTTCCCAGCAATCAGTCTTTCAGTTGTGCCTCTTCTTTCCCACCCTTCATCACTGGAGTTCCTGCCCTTTAAAAAAAAAACACTGCCATATTATATCACACACACACACACACACACACACGTACGCACACACACACACACACACACACACACACACACACACACACACACACACACACACGTACGCACACATGTACTTACGCGCAAACATGTTCGCACACACGTACCCACACACGCACACACACCATCTCTACACACCCTTCCCCCCAATCCTAAGCTTGCTCTTGTTCTGCTTTGGGAAGCCCAACACATTGCCAACATACAAGACTCTCTTTTAATTGTGACAAAGATCGCAGAAATATAAATATTGATTCTTTTGAAGACCTTTAAACTATATTTCCACATTCAATGTGAACATCTTCGGCTGTAAAATACAGGAAAGGCACATGATGAATCTTCTACTTCTTGAAATCTTGTCTGTGAGCAAGTGGCAATTGCCAAAAGCTACCTTTATTCATATATATATTCCTTTTACTACTAAGTCTACTAACTGCTAAAGACCAGCATTTCACAGGTATGAAACCCTTTTATCTCAGTGTTTAGTTTGATTGTCCAGTGACAATTCTAAAATACCGGTAGTAACTATGCCTGTCAGAAACTGTCTATTGACTTCTTAAATCTGAAATAGGAAACATATCTAATCTTTTTACATGTATGCACAAAACCCTACAGCAATATGGTAATTACAGAACATATAAACACAGGTACTGGAATAAAATCATGTGAACAGGTAGGAACATCTAAGGCAACAACTATTACACTTTTGTGGAATTAGAGTGTTTCAAACACCGATAAGTAAATGAAATCTAGTTTGAGCCTCTCTAGTCAATTGTTTCAAGAGCTTGTCAAACAACTTCTCAATGTTTTAAGAGTTCAGTCTTCAGTACTCTGAACTCGAAAGCCAAAAAAGCTAAAGATAAGTTTAATGTACCGTGTTGAAAGCTTCCATTCTAATTTGTGACAACTTGTAAAAATACCAGAAAAAGCATGTGCTCTATATTTCGTTGTTTGTTTTAATACTTGTCCTGTGTAATATCTGTAGATACGCTGTACCTTTTTACAGGATTCTTGCATTATAAGAGCTGGGGGTGTGGCCTTAACACAGGTACAAGATAATTAATATTCATACATTTCAATAGTAAGGCCAGACAGTCACAGAAAAACAGTTCATATTGAATTCGTAAGTTATGTGCACCAGATTGACAGAGGGCATGACTGGATGACCGATTTACTACTGCCCAGATTATTCATATTCCTGACAACAAAAAAATGGCTTACCTCCCCTGAGTGCTGTTGGAATTATGTGATTTGCCACCATGTTTTTTACTTCTTTTTCAGCATATATTTCCCCCCCCATCTATAGGTAGTTACAGCAATTTAGATAAAATAAGTATGTTGTACCTCTTGAATAGTTTGTCAGAGTCCAAGCATGAAAAAAAACCATTTGTATTTTAAGTGTTAAAGAGTAGAAGCATTTTGGGTTATATGTTTTACAAAGGTTATATAATTAGAACTTTCATAAAACTAGAGAACTTTGATATTTGATAAAAAATTGCTATAGTAGGGCAAAAAAATTGACAGCAAGGATGAGGTGAAGGATGAGGTGCTATGGTATTAAAACAGTTCACTATCTTTCTGTTTTAATGTAACAATAAATAATCTCTTTTCTCAACAAGACTTGTCATGATTGGTAACAGCTTAAGCAGAAATATCGTTCTTCTGGTTCATCATAGCTGTGGAGACAGTAAAATGACAAAATAATATAATTAATGTTGAAAGGAAGGCAGTGTAAAGTTCACATGGTTATACATGTACATGTAGCACAGATACAGCATTTGAGGTCAAATATACGAGAACAGTCATTTTATACTGTGGCTACTATAAATTACCTGTCCAATCTTAAAATCTATACAAACTTGATTGTTTGGAGGGGACGTTAATCATTAATGATGATTATCGTGTGTCTAAACTCATGATGGGTGTAGTGTAGTGAACGTTAGGGCCTGGACGCTAGTCTTAGTGTTTCGTCATACCCCCAGCAAACCATGTGCTTATAGTTAGTTGCCATTTTAATATGATTTGTAGTACAGTGCAATAAAGAAGCAAAAGAATATTTCTCCGTGTCATCAACAATATTATATCTGGCAACGAGGATCAAGAAGTAGAACAAGCCAGTGAATCAAGAATGGCTTCAAGTCTTCATTTACCCGCTATCCCGCAGTTTGATGCGACTTCAGAACCGTCAACTATTGCCATTAGATGGAAAGAATTGAGAGAACAGTTTGACTTTTACATAGCAGCGGCAGATATCAAAAACACAAAACAGAAGAGAGCCTTACTTCTACACCTAGGGGGACCAACAGTCCAAAAGGTATTTAAAGGGCTCACTGACACGGGGGATGATTTTGACCGGGCAGCCACAAAGCTGGGCGAATATTTTGCGCCAAAGAAAAACACACAATACGAACGCTATTGTTTCAAACAAGCAAAACAGCAGCAAGGAGAATTGCTGGATCAATATGCATCACGGCTATGATCCATTGCAGAAAACTGTGAGTTTGATAATGTTGACGACGCCCTGGCAGGCCAGATTCTGGCATGCTACCTCTCTATGCGTTTGAAAGAAGATTTTGAGAGAGGAAAAAGCGACATTGAAGGACATTTTGGATTATGGAAGGGCTATCAAATCTTCAAAGCAACAAGTGATTGAACTCACTGAAAAGACAAGAAAATTGGAAGTCAATTCAATGGGATGTGGCTAAGGACGGAAACCGCAGAAAAAACCACAAGTCAGGCCTACGCAATGGAAATCATGCCGGAACTGCGGTGGAGTTTGGCCCCACGACCAAGCAAGACCATGTGAGGCCAAAAATAAACAATGTAGAGCATGTTTAAGGTATGGGCACTTTTTCCACTATTGCCGTAGTACTTCTCGTTCAGCCCCACAAACTGGTGAGAAAAACTATCAGAGAGTTCAAAAACTAGATGAAGTTATGCCCACGACCCACGGCGATTCATCTGACGAGTATGTGTACGCAACGGCATCTGAAGAATGCAGAGCATCCAAACAAGCCCCTGAGGACATAAGAAAGTGTATCATATATTAGCGACGTCCAAAGACCACCGTGAAAGTGGATAAATGTAAACTTGCAGTAATGCTCGATTCTGGAGCTTCCGTAAATCTGGTTGATAAGCAAGACTTTGACAAACTGTCAAAACAAAACAATAACATCAAGCTTCAGACAACAAATGCCCAAATCTTCGCTTATGGAGTGGAAAAGCCCTTGATCCTGTTCGGAAAATTTGAAGCAGCAGTGGAAAGTGTGACCAACGTCACTGTCGCCACGTTCTAAGTAACCCGTGGCAACCATGGCTCTTTATTGGGCCATGAAACAGCAACAGAACTTGGCCTTATCAAAGTTGAGCCAAAGATAAGCGCCATCATGGAAAAGCCAAGCACAGTGGAAAAACTTAAAACAGAGTACCAAGATATTTTTCAAGGGATTGGAAAACTGAAGGATTTTCAATTTGAAATTCATGTGGACGAAAACATTCAGCCTGTAGCCCAGGCCCTGCGCAGAATCCCGTTCCACATCTGCAAACAAGTGGAAAACAAACTGGACCGGCTGGAAAAGGAGGGGATCATAGAAAAAGTAGATGGCCCAACACCCTGGGTCTCACAAATTGTTGCAGCTCCAAAACCTCATAATCCAAAAGAAATCAGGCTATGTGTTGACCTATGTAAAGTCAACAAAGCTGTAAAACACCAGTGCAACCCAATGCCGACAATAGATGAGGTTACAAGCGACCTCAATGGAGCAACAGTATTCTCCAAGCACAACTTGAGAGTGGGGTATCATCAGGTTGAATTAAAACCAAAATCGAGATACCTGACAACCTTTGCCACCCATGCGTCTGAAGTATTTCAACACATAATTCAGCAAGCGCTGCAGGGGATCAGCGGAGTAAAGAACATCTCGGATGACGTCATTGTCTTCGGGCACACACAAGAGGAACACGATCAAGCCCTGAGAGAAAAGGGACTGACACTTAATGGTGACAAATGTGTGTTCAACAAATACAACCTGGCATTCTTTGGGTATGTTTTCTCTGAAAAGGGAATGTCAACTGACCCAAAGAAAGTCGAAGCAATCACAAACACAGCCCCACCCACCAGTGCATCGGAAGTCCGCAGCTTTTTAGGACTGACCGGTTTCTGTTCGTGGTTCATATCAGACTATGCTATGCTGACAGATCCCCTTAAAGAGCTGACCAGGAAGGGAACAGCATGGCAGCGGGGGCCAAGACAGCAAAATGCATTTGACCAGCTGAAGGTACGACTAATGGACAATAATGTTATGCCATACTTTGACCCTCAGAGAAAGACAGTCACAACCTTCGATGCAAGCCCATTTGGACTCGGCGGAGTGCTCACGCAAGTTGACAGCAATGGCAAGTCTTTGTTGTCGCTTATGCAAGTCGAGCTCCAAACCACCAGCACCAATTAAACGTTGGGGTCTACGCCTTCAACCTTATGACTACAAAGTCACCTACAAGCCTGGGGACAGTAATATTGCAGATTATTTGTCCCGACTGTAATGTCCCACACAGATAAAATATAACACACAGTATAGACTCACGCTTGTGTATATTCTCACTCCGATAACTCTCTGGTCTCCATACCGCTAGGAATCATGGGTAAGCTAAGTCAATTATGTATAATATTACAGGTCACTACATCCCTCCCCTACTGGGAGATGAAATCATACGGATTCCGGCAGAGTTCAAGTCTCCTGGAATAAAGTGAAATAAATGCATAATGAGTTCATTGTTCCACATACACAATACTGTAGACTGAAATCAGTTTAGAATTTGTTGTCAAATAAATCTAATCAAATACGATTCAAAGTATCATCAATAATAAAATGTTCAATAACACAATCATGCAAGTTCATGTAAGTTCAAGCATTTTAGTCTCTTATGTGGCGCAGCCTCGTAGCCAGTCTGGTGGTCTTCAGGCTCGCTGGGGGTAGCGCCTTGGTACAGGTTCAGGGAGACGATCTGGGAGACGCTGGTCTAGTGGTTGTGTGTCTACTTACTCCTCCTCCAAATCGCAGGAATAATCTGAATTGCTTGTCTCGTCTGCTAGGGCGCTGTCAGGTAGTTGTACTTTCTTGAAGTGGGAGGAATTCCTGGTGATAACTTTGTCTTCTCTCCTCGCTGATACCATTGAGCCTTTTCTGCTGATGACCTGGTATGGCTTGGGGTCAAATGGTGTTTGGGACTTACGGTAGGTTTTGTCCCTCTGGACGATGACTGTATCACCTGTGTGGATTAGGGATGGTTTGACGTAGGCTTTGTTGTCTGAATACATCTTCATCTTCCTCTTTGCTTCGTTGCCTCTCTCTCGGATGTCGACTTGCTTTTGAAGGTCTGTTCGGAGAGCAGGTATCTTGGTCTGCATTTGGCGGGTGAAAAGAACAGTGGCTGGTGCTTGGCCGGTTGGTTGAGCAGTTGGGTGTTGCTCTGTAATTGCGTAAAAACTTTGAAAGTTCCTCCTGCCAAGGCTTCTGTTCCATCAACGCTATCTTTATAACTTTCTTCACCGCTCTCATGAATCGTTCTACCTCTCCATTTGCCCTTGGCCAGTGTGGGGTGATCTTTTTGTGGGCGAATCCTAGGTCACTCGTGAATGACTCGAATGCATTACCATTGAATGGGGGGCCGTTATCAGTTTTCACAGCATCTGGTATGCCAAACTCGGAAAATATTTTCTCAAGTCGAAGGACCACAGCTTGTGCGGTGAGGGAACGAAGAACTTCAACCACAGGGTATCGTGAGTAATCATCAGAGACAACTAGCAGGTACTCACCGGTAGATAGCTTGGCAAAGTCAACACTGACTTCTTGCCATGGCTGGTCAGGCAGTTCAGACATTTTGAGTGGCTTGCGCTTGACTTCTGGAGTTGCTATTTGGCAGGCGAGGCATGATTTGATCTGGTTCTCTACAAGTTGATTTAGGCTGGGGAACCACACTTTCTCTCATAGCAGAGCTTTGGTCTTTGTGATCCCTTGATGGCCCTAATGGGCCAAGTCTACGATGCGTTTCTGTAACTCATGGGGAATTACGAGCTTTGTGCCGTGAAGTACGACTTGGGTTGTTGTGCCGATTGAGAGTTCCCCTTTGATTTGTGCAAAGCTGCTTAAGCCTTGGGGTCTATCTCTGGCCATTCTGCAGAGACATGCCACTTGCCTGTGCGTACGGCTTCCATGACAACTTGGAGAGTCGGGTCTTTCACCGTAGCTTCAGCGATCTCATTGAGTGAGAGTGCGGCTGGTGTAGATTTTGCGGCGACATAGTTGATGTATTCCTCTGCTATCTGCTCTTGGCAGCTCTGAAAAGGCATATGTTTGGAGGGGTGACGAGACATGTTGTCTGCTGGATTTCATTCCCCTTTCTGGTATCGCACTGTGATTTGGTAAGGTTGCAGTCTGAGTGCCCACCATTCAATATGAGCAGGTGGCTTTGACGTCGGGCTGCCATAGATGACTTCAAGAGGCTTGTGGTCTGTGTAAACATCAATGGGCTTGCCATAGACATATAGCTGGAAGTGTTTGCAGGCCCAAACTACAGCCAGTGCTTCACGCTCTGTTTGGCTGTACCGCTGCTCTGTATTAGTCAAGGAGTGGCTGGCATAGGTGATGACATGTTTATCTCTGGATGCGGAGTTGATTTGTGCTAGTATAGCACCTAAGCCAACGGGACTTGCATCAACGGTCAGCTCTGTGTCAAACTCTGGACTGAAGTATGTTGTAACTGGTGCATTAGACAAGGCTTGTTTGAGTGGGGTCAAGGCATGGTCGTGCTTGCTGGTCCACTGCCAGGATTGATTTTTGTGAGTAAGCTCTCTCAAAGGCTCAGTGATAGTTGCATAGTTCTTGATGAACCTGGAGCAGTAGTTAGTCATACCTAGTAAACTGTGCACTTCGGTGACAGATGAGGGGGTGGCAAGGTTGAGGATGTCTTCAACTTTTATGGGATCAGGCGACATGCCATCCGCCGAGAAGACATAGCCAAGGAACTCAAGCTTGGGCTTGCTGTATTTGCACTTGCACTTGTTTAGGGTCAGGCCTTTGTCATGTAGTCGTTGAAAGACAGCTTCAAGTGTGCGATTGTGTTCCTCTTGGGTCTTGCCGTAGACGAGAATGTCGTCAACGAAGTTGATCACGCCATCGATTCCTTCGAGACTTTCATGGATTGCATTCTGAAATACTTCCGCTGCACTAGAGATGCCAAAGTTGAGTTGTTTATAGCGCATAAGTCCCAGATGAGTGCTAAAGGTAGTGATGTACCGCGATTCAGGCGTGATCTCCAGCTGATTGTAGCCTTGGTTGAGATCGAGTTTACTGAATACCGTTGCACCACTGAGGTCACCAATGATCTCCTTGATAGTTGGTTTTTTTTAAGTGTTGTTCTCGCTTTATGGCTGTATTTGCTTGTCGCATATTGATGCAGACTCTTATCTTGTCTGGAGATTTGGGTTTAGGAGCTACGACAATTGGAGACACCCAGGGGGTAGGTCCTTCAACTCTCTCTATCACTTCCAGCTCTTCATCTTTTTGTAGCTGCTCCTCAAGCTGCTTTCGCACATGGAATGGTACTCATCGATGGGGTTGTGCCACTGGGGGTACTGACTCGTCAATGTGAAGCTTGACTTGGAAGTTCTTAAGTTTCCCAAGCCCCTGGAACAAGTCCTTGTATTTGTCAGTCAGTTGTTCAACAGAGCTAGCTGCTTGTGGCTGTAGAGGTTTGACTACTTTGATGAGGTCTAGATCAGTCGATGTACACCAACTGAGCAATGAGCCGCTGTTGCCCTGTACAACATAAAATATTTCGTTGTGTGTCACTGAGTTGGAAGTTATTTCGGCTGTGAACTTTCCATGGACTGTCAGAAGTGACTTTGATTGGTATGGATAGATCTTTACTCGTGTTTGCTCAAGTGCTGGTAATGGGGTGATTTTCTTGTAGTCAGTCTCGTCGAGAATGTTGATACTTGAACCTGAGTCTGCCATAATGGTCAGCGGTGTTCCCGCAATGTTTACATTGAACAATGGCTGCTTGTTTTGGTCGCTCTTGGTTAGGTTCTTCATGGAGAGTTGAAATTTTTGAGAGTTTTGTACTCATCGCTGTCGTCTGTGCTTTCTGTCTTGTTGAGTACTTGGACTGCCTTTCACGTTCTTGGATGCTGGCACTGGCGATCTGGTTTTTCAGTCTTGTTTGGCTGTGTTTGTCACTGTTTGCTTTGGCACACGGACTGAAAGTGAGATAACTTGCCACACAATCTGCATTCTTTCCCGTATGCTGGACATTTTGTTTTTCCACTTTTGTGAGGGTACTTTCCTCCGCAATTTCAGCACTTGCTCTGGGACTCACTGCGTTTCTCACTGCTACGAACTCCAGGCTTGTTGTGGGATTTGTATCGCAATCCGCCATATCCAGCTGTCATACGGTTGACTGGTTTTTCTCTCTCGGTCTCTTTGACTTTGTTGTCTTCCAGGCTTTTGGCTTGAGTTTCCGAGAGTTCCATTGCTTTTCCCAGCTCAAGGAGTTTTGTCAGTGTGATAGCTGGATCAGCAAGGGCTTTCCTATGAAGTCGCTGTGATCGACTGTGCTGGATGATTTGTGATTTAATTTCCCGATCGCTGTCGGCGAATTCGCACATGAGGGATAGTTGTTTGAGGCAAGTGTAGAATGACATGAGAGATTCGACGCGTGACTGTTTTGCATTGCAAAACTGGTATTCCTCATACACTGGGTTTTGCCTCGGGCTAAAATACTCCATCAGAGCTTTAATGGCGGTGTCCAAAATGGTTTCGCTTTCTTCTGGTTCGTTGATTGTTAGGGTCTCAAAGATATCGTTGACCTGTTCACCGGCATAGTGCAACAACAGTGCTTTATGGCATTTGGCGTTGGTGATGTTTGTCGCGACGATCAAGTTTCGAAATCGGGTGATGTACTTCTTAAAACGGATTCCCGGTGCCCCTAGTTCGATGTTTGGATCGAAGGGTGGGAATGTTGGAAGGGCTACTGCTATTGTTGATTCTGTGTGGATGTTTGGACGTGTTTGGAGCAGTTTGGCTTTGCGAGTTGAACACGTGGACGATGTGTGATGATCGGCTAGCCTTCGGCGTTCACGTAGCACTAGCACGGATGAATTCAAGTGTATGAACTTGTGAAAGTAAAGGAACGGACTGACCTTGCTGGGGTTTCTTCAGATCCTCGTCACCATTGTAATGTCCCACACAGATAAAATACAGACACACGGTATAGGTTCACGCTCGTGTATATTCTCGCTCCGATAACTCTCTGGTCTCCATATCACTAGGAATCATGGGTAAGCTAAGTAATTATGTATAATATTACAGGTCACTACACTGACACCCGCTCCAGTCTCAACCAGTTAGAGACTGGAACATCCCTGAGCAGTATGTCAACTACCTCATTGACAATGCAGTTCCAAAAGCCATGAGTCTAGGTGAGATCAACAGTGCCTGTGAAACTGACTCTGCTATCCAGAAGCTGAGGCAAGCTTTAACAACCAGCAAATGGGATAAGAAAGACCCAGATTTACAGCCATACTACAAGCTATGTCACAAACTGACAGCAGCAGTTGACAGCAACATTGTCCTGCGTGGCACACGTATAGTGATACCAACTAGCCTAAGAAACCGTTCTGTGCAGCTAGCTCATGAAGGACACCAAGGCATAGTGAAAACTAAGCAAAGTTCTACTTCGACAAAAAGTATGGTATCCTGGCCTCGACTCCAACGTCGAACAAGCAATTGCCAACTGCATACCATGCCAAGCAGTAAGTCCTGCACCAAAACCAGAGCCACTGAAAATGACCGAGCTACCTGACAAAGCATGGGTGAAAGTCAGTACCGACTTCTGTAGGTCGTTCCCCTCAGGAGAGTAACTACTAGTTGTGATTGACGAGTACTCTCAATATCCAGAGGTGGAAATCGTCCGATCAACTGCAGCAGCTACAGTCACTCCAAAGTTCGACCGAATCTTTGCCACCCATGGCTTTCCAGAAGAAGTGAAATCTGACAATGGTCCACCATTTAATGGACACAAGTTTG
>JAOBYH010015013.1:0-12730 GCA_025403525.1 Umimayanthus kanabou | reverse complement strand
CGAAAAGTGACCACTGGGATACCCCTTTAACGTTAAATACAAAGCGCTTAGTCATCTGTTGCTCATTTCGGACGATCCCAAACACAATTACTTAAAATTTGCCAATCAGAAATGGTCACACAGCCTCGCTAGTGTCAAACGCAAGGCGATCCTCCTGTTTGTACCACCATCCCAGCGTTTCAGTACTGAAAGTGGCGATAACTCACGCAGTCCTTGTCTTCAAGCCTCGTCTAAAGCCGGCCGTGGTATGACTGTACTAATTACTTTATTTTATTTTACAGGGGGAAAAAAAACTTTTTTCATTCTGAATGACAATATAAAAGAGAAAAAAATGTATAATTCTTTATCAAAATATTGTACTTCCGGTCCAAAATTTAGGGGGGGGGCATTTGCTCTCCCTGCCTGACGCTAGCTACGGCCCTGCAGCGTTGCTAGTAAGTTTTTCAACAATATGAACCCCAATTTCCAATACTGAATTCGCTGTGCTCATGATCTGACAAATTTAGTCAATTTAACTGTTCAAAACATTGGCAAATATGCGCGTGTTCGCTTTCGTGCCGTGTTATAAGGCACTGCTTCGCTGACGTTACAGCACAGCGGACACAAATAACCTAACCTCAATTCAGTTTTAAGTTTTACTTTATTCATTTCCTTCTTTCAATTCAGTTTAAAGCATACAGAGAGAGCATTTTAGGGCATGTTTCAGCGTTGGCTTCCATGATTAAATGAGCGTTTTGCTGTCACGTAGAGCTAAAGTTTAAAAATATCCGGTTGACACGGAACTTTACGGAGATAAACACTTTCGTTATAAGTATAATGAGTGAATTCAGAGAGTGCTTAATAGATAGCTTGGTTTCTTGTGTATCAAGGCCTCCTACGCCAGGCAAAGCATTTTAGTATCAGGACCAGAGTTCGAAGCGAGCCAGAAATAGCTAGAAAACGGTCTAGTTTTGCAATGAACTAAAACTGTTTTTGTAACTCAAATCAAATCTTTTTGAGACGCTGAGTACTTGCACTTTACAACAACAGAAAGCAACAACAACACTGTAACCGGCTCGTTCTTCTTCATAAACGAGTAATAAGAAGTATTAATAAGGACACTTTCGATGTCCACACTGACCCGATCTTCAAAAACCTAAAACAACTAAGGCTCGATCAAATTTACTTGTCCCAAATACGGAGATTCATGTACCTATACAAAAGCGGTTTACTCCCCCAATATTTTCACAACTATTTTCCATCGATTAACGAAGTTCATAGCTATAATACCAGGAATGCTAAATTCTATTGTCTCCCGTTATGTATAGGACAAATATCACACAGTTTTCCATCAAATACCAAAGTCCTAAATTTTTTAATACTCTTGGCTTTAATATTCGCAATTGTTCAAGTGTCTCCATTTTCCTTTCACAGCTTCGAAATTACCTCCTCTGCTGCACTTAAAATAAGCTACAATTTTCTTCACTCACCTCCGAATTTTGGAGTGTTAACAAATTACACTATGCCACTGCACCACTGTAAATGTTTTAGTCAATAATTGTCATGAGGAAGCCCAAATATTATTGGCTCTGTTGGTTTCTTTTGGGCTTCCTCGCCACGTAAACGACTATTGTTAATACGTGTGATAGTAGATATATGTACTTTATGTGGTAAAACAAACAAACAAACTGAAACTGAATTCGCCACTCCAGAAACTAAACTCGAATTGTGTCCATTTGACCATGTTTCACATGACCAATTAATAAGAATCTTTCGAACGCTATTTTCTTTGCATAACTGACGTGTTAACTTTATCGTGATAAATTCAGCTCTTTGTATTGCTTAACCATGTCATTTACTGAGTATGTTCTGCAACCAAAAGATGGGCGATACAAATACAGTTACTGAAGAAATACAAACAAAACTTGCAAATCTATTGAAACCAAAAATATAACGCTTTAACCAGCGTTACACATATTTAGCACAACAACATACTGGCGAAAAATTGCCATCACTCTTTCGCTATAACTAAAAGTCTTGCATTCAGTTTGGCAAGCGAAGGAATGTAGGGTGGTTTTTTGGTACTCCTTTAGAATAGGATTTAGTATCATCACAAGTTTCGATATTGCAGCACGTTGTCAGGAAATAAATTGCTTCAAGGAAGTTGCGCCTCAGAAGAGCCTACTTTAATACGTGCGCCTGTTTTGTTGACTTTAAGAAAGCTTTTGACTTAATAGGACACAAAGGATTATTAGTTACCCATCATCCAACCAAGTAGGCCTGTCCACAAGATACCAGTAAAATGTCAAATTGTTGCTCCAAATATCGCCAAAAGTTGCTGAAAAGTTGCTCGTTTTTGCTAAAAGTTGCTGAAAAGTTGCTTATTTTTGTAAAAGTTGCTCAAAAGTTGCTTCTCTTTAAAATCATAACTGGGGTATCTACAAGCTTAAAATAGCAGTAGATATACGTACTGTTCTTTGCAAAGGTAAACAGTTGTACATTACTTGATTAATTAGCTTTTTCCAAACCAAAAACGCCAAAGGAGTTATCGCAAAAACTGCTTTAATAGAAATATAGACAATGGTGGTCATTTCTGAAATAATCATAATCAAGTTCCAGTCTCTGCAGTTAATCATTTTTATATATAAACTGGTAAGTCATTTGATTCGTGCAAAGCCTAACAAAACCAAACATAACAACAAGTGATAAACTGATCTTGCATTTGCATTTTCATGCTTTTTCGACTTAATATGCTTTTTGATGGTACTTTCCTTCTTGCTAACGATTTCTTTGCAAGCATTACAGCCAAGCTTTCCTTCTACCACACCAAAGTGTTCTCCTTTATACGTCTTAACTCTGTCCCACGGGAACTTCGCTTCTGCCCCGGGTACGGTGGAGGATTCGACTGGACTTTTCGCTCTCTAGCAATTTCGGCCTTTTTTGGAACAGCAAAACTCGCTCCAGCTTCAGCGGCTTTTTCAGGGGACCATCTTCTGATGAATTATCATCGTACAAATCTTCATCATGCATGCAGAAGATCCGCCATGTTGATTTCATCAGCTCGTTCCCAGTCCTCCACTGTTTATAAGGATATCCGCTGACCGCTGGTTGGATATTTGGAATTTGAATGACAACAATTACCCTCCAAAAAAGGTTTTTTGAACAATTGCATTGTATTTTCTCTCTTGCAATTACAATAAAAACACTTAAAAGTTAAAATACTGCCCAAAGTAAAACAAGATTCTGGCAGGAAAAAAAGTTGCTCACGAGCCAAAAAGTTGCTCGTAAAATAAAAAGTTGCTCAAAAAGTTGCCGGCAACTTGTGGACAGGCCTACAGCCAAGCTCTAGGCCTGTTCCAAACGTCGCGCCACTGCCGTGCCGAACTAAATTCGGGAATTAAATTCGATGTTAGCACGGCAATAGCACGACGTTTGAAACCACTTGGTACGGCAAGTCCAATTTAGTTCGACACGACAATTAAGTTCGACAAGGTCTGCCGTGCTACAGGTTTTAAACGTCGCGCCACTGCCATGTCGAACTCAATTCACTGCATATTTCGTTTTTCTGCCTTTTTCTGACAGTATAATATGCTTTTTCTACCATTTTACATTTGGCGCGACAGATTTAGATTCGACGATTGAAACCACTGCCGCAAGAGGAAAACCTTTGACCAAGTGCCAAAAACATTATAACAAAGCCGTTTACAATAAGCCTTAATCTCAACAAATGAGCCAAATAATTTCAGGTTAAACTAAAAATAAACTCTTCCAAGCATACTAGCGCAAACTTTTGACCGAAGTTGAGCTGAACAGCCACAACAACTATCATTCTTCCAGGCTTGGTCAAATCCTGACTACGCATGCGCACATGGCAGCTCAACAGCAAGCGTAGTAACTTACCCTTAGTAAGGTTTTGGCGGGTAAACCTGGGGACAGTGTAGTCGTTGTGGGCTGTACAGTTCAACTTCGGTTGTTCCTTCCTCTGAATGTAAGCCCGTGTGTTATTCGTTTTTTGAAAGCGTTTTTAATGCTTAAAAGTAGTGCTCCGTATAGGTTAAAATTCAGAGAATATTCGGCAGTGAGCCAAAACAACAATTAAATAAATCACGTTTCCTTTTAGAAGCTAATACACGCTTTTTTTTTTATACCAACCAGCAAATTTCACCGAGGCTCATTGTTCTTTAGTTTTTGGCGATTTCAGCCTCAAATTGTTCTTAATTTGTTCTTATTTCTATGAGCGGTTGAATTGAAGAAAAAACAAAATAGAAACAAAGCCTTGGAAAACGAAACGCCTCGCACACATCGCCATATACATGTATTGTAGAGCTGTATTTAGAGGCGAACTGCCTTCGTTATTTTTGTACTGTATTGCTAAGTTAAACTACGAGTTTCAGTCAAGTTTCTACTTGAAGAATTTTCATAGCTAACGGGCTTCAGCCTGATCTTGTTCTTAAATTGTTCTTAAATTTTGGCCAATTTGAGCCTCGTTGTTCTTAGAAAGTTGTTCTTATAAAAAAAATAAATAAAAAAGCGTGTAGAATGTTCTTTAAACTAACTGTAAATCAAATTTCACATACTACCGCTCTTAACTTTTAAGTTAAGTTCTTAACTTTTAAGTTCTTTAAAAGAACAAAAACCTGAGGCGATAACTCTTTCTCCTATCCGCTAACTCTATTGAACTCTCTCATTCCTTGAGAGACATCTTTTTAAATAATTAGCTGTTAAATTATCATGAATTAATTAAAACTCTTTTCACGAAATTATTGTTTATTAATTATTCAATTTTTATTGTAAAAGGCTTTGAGACTTTTAGTATAGTGCATTTTTGAGAACTGTAAATTATTATAATAAAATCATGCGAGACCAAGAGGTTTTTTGTTTCTTGATTTTCTTCGTCTCGTGCTTGAGTCAATCTGTATGTATCTTAAGGTTCTTGTGTAAAAAGCGAAGGAAATTACTTTGAAAATCAGCGATAAGACCAAACCTTTTCAGACTTAAAATTCGGACTCTGAAAGTACAATACAGCGTAGAGTTGTGCGAGTTATACTTTCGTGGTTGGGAAGGATGTATTTTATCCCGTAGAAAAATATTTTTGATTCTATCAAATATTCGCAATGAGAAAAAAGATACAAATAGCCAAAACAGTCATTTAAAAATGCAGAATAAGCATCACACTGTCATCGAATATTTGTTCGGTTTTGAATTAAACTGATGAATCTCTTTCTATATAAGAAGAGAAAATATGGTACCGAACACGAGCTAAAAGTTACGCGCGTGTAGATAACCGCAAAAACATGGACTTAGTTTGATGTATGCGAGGTTGTAGGCAATAGTTGTACCGTATAAATTATTGGCCTTGCAATTCTGGTCCGGTCCCCGCTCCGTTCGTCAGTCCATTTCACGAGCGCGCTCCAAACCCTTGCTCAAAAACGCTAAGTTTCGCATTTCTGGTGAAGACAAGACGCTGTATTGCAGCTTACGAGGAATGTTTCATAGACTTTCTTGATCAGTCATTAAAACGATTTCCTAAGTATTGTCAAAACAGAAGGATAACCAAGTTACTTGGAACAGATTACAAAATCTATAATACCTAATTTATCAGGATATGCTGAACATTGAGATTGAGATAAGATTTGTAGTTTCGTGGTTCTTATTAATTTTTCGCGGGTCTATTAAAGATTTCATAAAACTAGTCTCTTTGAAGTACCGAAAAGATTTCCAATAAGAAAGGAATCGTTTCTTGCTCAGACTGAAAGAGCGACATCGTATAAATGATCAATGAACTGATCTGTCTGTTTAAAATGTGGTACATTTTTTGTCAGTCTTTGATCAATTTTGCTCTAAATATCTAATGTAAAACTGATTCAGCTTTGATCCCTGGCGCCAAAATATTTTGCCAGACCTCAGGCTATATTGATCTCGCATTTTTCAGTGTATTGATTACGATGTTGCTTTTATCAGATCATTCTTTAATCTCTCATTCACAATTTTAAAAGCACCACAAAACAATCCTTCTAAAAGTACGCTTCAGCTTTAGCTTTTAAAAAAGGCCGCTGATTGGCTCATAGTCATACACTTCCGTAAATTTCCAAAATTCAATAAAACTAAAATACAAAAGTTAATTGACAAGACTAATTTTTGGTATGACAATACAAGAAAAAATCCATTCAAAGCTTGTGGCAAAACCCTTCAAACAGTAGTTTGCCTTCTTTCGTGCTTCAACAGAATATAGTGCCGTGTATGTTGTGTTTATATACATACTTAATGTCGTTCTTGATCGGATTATCACTTGTCTCCAAGCTTTTAGTCCACAAGCACTGCTATCTGTTTAAAAGCTAGAGCGAAATGTGCTCTGACATCTACATTGCAAATGATCTGTTTGACGATGAAATAGTAAAAAGGGCCACAAACACTCATTTTGATTAGAACAAGATAATCTTGGCCCAACTTCAGTTAAGTTTAATGTTTTGTTAAATTCAGCCGAAGATTATTTTCAGTTGTTTGTATTTCCATGTACAAGCAAAGCTAAACATGGCGCTGCAACCTCAAAAGAGGTTTTCAGTGAGCGTAAGTGGTATTTTTAACCCATCATGACAATTTATTTAAGCGATTAATTCTTCTAAAGCTTCTTATATACAATAGGCATATCATTATAAATTATCTTATAGTATTAAACATTTTCCATTGACTATTTACTTATTTTCATCACTGCGCTTGTTCTGATAAACATTTTTGGCTGGAATCTTTGCTGAGGATTTCCTTCAAAACAGTTCGGTGACTTTTTTCTTTGTTACATCTGCCGTTATTTCATGGTTGCCCAAATAATCATTTCGATGACTCCGCCCTTTTACTGTAGGCAACATTAATAGTTATTGCTGTCAAGTTTCATGCTGCTAATAAAATATGTATTAAAGATAATTCCCGAGACAATTGGAGTCAAAACACACGTCTGTGACGTCTACGTGTATGTTAAAAGGGCCTTTTATGATAAAGAGCTTGAACTCAGCATCTGTAAGTTTTTGAGTATTATCGGTTAAACCATTACAACTTTGTCAGCTGGAAGAAAAAGAAAATAGTTTATCTTACGTCGAGGAGGATCTCAGCAACAATTTGATTAAGAGTTCAGTATATATAACTCGCCCTACGATCGTAAAAGTAAACGGAAAAGTTTGGTTCACCGTTTTTACAACTGAGGCATTGGCTCTTTCTAAGGACGAAAGTTTTACATTTTTCTCGCTGCATTCGGTGTCGCATTTGTCAACACTGCATCGTAATGAACGCTTCACTGAGTGGCAAAACGATGAATATTTCCCAAGAAAATGGCAGTGCAGCGGATTTTTCCGTTTTCACCGCAATACAGCTCGTGTGTTTGCCGTTGATTATTGTCGCTGGATTAATCGGGAACACGCTAATTTGTGTTGCTGTATGGAAAAGAGCAAAGCTTCGAACAATTGACTATTATATCCTTAACCTCGCGGCCACTGATTTGGGCACATGTATCATAAGCGTACCTTTCGACTTTGTGGAGATACTTGCCGCTCGCTGGCCATTCGGTGTTCCACTTTGTAAGATGGTCTACCCCTTACAAACAGTTTTGTTGGCTGTCTCGGTATACACTTTGCTGTGCATGAGTCTCGAACGATACAGAGCCATTATTAGACCGTTTAAACCAAAGATGAAAGGCAAAAAGACTTTTGGAATTATTATTTTTGGCTGGATTTCGGCTTTGAGTCTTGTGAGTCCGTACATAACGACTCTTAATGTTCAGGCTGGATTCTGTTCTGAAACATGGAATGAGATGTACTCTCGCATGTTCACGTTATTTGTCTTCGTGTTTGAGTACCTTCTCCCCTTGTTTGTTATTACAGGAGCTTACGTGAAGATTAGTCAAAAACTTTGGAAAGATATCAAGAGGATACGAAAAGTAACGGGAACGCGCGAACGCGAGAAAAAAACACATGCTAGAGCCCGCACTCACCGCAACATGCGAATCGTAAAGATTTTCGTCTTTGCCGTTATTACGTTTGCGTTTTGCATGCTACCAACCCATGTCATGTGGATGTGGAGCGGTTTTGGTAGTGGAGCTGACTACAAGCACTTCAAGGACATTCTATTGTTCTGTAATATGCTGATGTACTGCAACAGCGCCATTAATCCCTTTATCTTTGTGTTCCTGCACAACAGATATTGCAGAGATCTGTGTAAATGTTGTCCGTTCTTACTTCTTATTAAGATGTGTACAATGTCGAAGCGAAGACGTCTTTCGCAAACTCTCAGTTCTTCTCGAACACGAAGTTCGAAGCGACTCCCATATACCATGCAGCATCGCTCGCCTCATAACTACGAGAAAGCGAACGAGTTTGGGGACTCGTGGAGAGTCGAGCGCAGGTTTTACAGTCCGCGAAATATGCAGCCGTTGATGAAGGAACAACGGTACGAACTTAAGCATCAGTTTCATAACCCCGTCCCAAATCATGAAAAAGTCCAAACTATTGAAGAAAGAAGACAACGAGTAAACTTCGGAGGAACAAAAGTTATACGATTTAGTGCGGACAAAAAGCGAGATAGGAGCATTGAGTCACTTTGAGGTCAATGTATATGTAAATGAATTTAGTTGAAATTCCTCTTTTCTGCTGTCTGTTGTCACTAACTACCTTCAGATTTGACAATGAGTACAACTTCGACTACGAGTAATGACGACTTTTTAACAGGGTTCGCAAAATCTTGTCGGGTCAAATCTCGTGCCTTCCTGCTGTTTGCTACGAAAATTGCTGAAGATCTTGTAGTCTACATTACAAGTTCAAAAGCTAAGAAGTCATATTCATAGTCAAACCCGTACTCGTAGTAAAATCTGAAGGTCGCAACTGCATGCCGTAACGTATCAAAACAAAACAGTAGAAGAATGGCCACGAAAGAATTATTAATAAAAGGATGTCAAAGCCATTGCTTTTTATTTTGCGAAACTGTTGTATAGATATCAGTGGCGGATCCAGGGGGCTTCCAAGGGTTCAACGGACCCCCCTCCCCCCCTCGAGGGTTTAATTTACAACCGCCAGAGTGAGGATAGGCTATACAGACTAGTATACACAGTTGGGAAATTTAAGAAACGGAACCCCCCTTTGCAAAATTCTGGATCCGCCACTGGATATAACTCTCTCAAACATTTTATTAAACCACTGCCATTAGATATGTTTGTTGTTGAATATCATTTGATTATTTACTCATTTGAAATTGTAAACAAGCAAAGAATGGCAGCAGCCTAAACAGTAACTCGGAAAAGTTTGCTGCTTCAATCGTTAAAACGACAAAACAAACAGCAAAAATGCATTTGCATTCACTCGTATAAACATCATAATCAGCAGACATTTTTGAGCAATTCCTCAGAGAATAATTACAAAATCCTCGGTGATTTTGACTTGTCATATACCATTGTATTAACAAACAGTTTTAAGACCCAGAAACAATTTGTTGTAGTTGTTTGATCGTCCGCCTTAATGTAGTCCTAAGAAGGACTGTTATTTGGTTCTCACAGACATTTCGGCAACCTGTGCGGAAGTCATGTTGGGTCGGTCATACAGTCAGTCGTGTTTATAACATTAGTGCAGGCGGTAGAACTGTTTTAGTGTTTTAGTGTTTCATGTCCGCGCCGCAGTTTGGTGGCGGCAAAGTTAACTCTGATGGCAGTCTTAACGGCAGCCCGCTTGTACGTGGCATGAAGAGACTAATAATTTTTGAAAAAAAAATAATGTTTGAAGAGTAAGTTAATTAACATAGCGTCAAGTCCAGACAATGTCATATCATGTTTGTCGGCATGGTCGGGTCTCCCTTTGTAGTAGCTTCGTTGTGTTTCCCGTCTGACATATGATCAAGTTTCTGACCGTCTGGCCGATATAAGACGCCATAAAAGCAATTTACAAAATCAATTTACGTGTTGCATGTCCTGGCCAGAATTTCGGAAAAACACAACTGACCAGCTTCACAGACGTTCTTTATGTTCAGAACATGTCCACGTGCTAAACATCTTCTTTTTTCTTAATTTGTTCTCCACATTTTCGTTACTGCTCTTTTTTAGACTGAAGGTTATAGTATTTTATCCGAAACGTTCTAAGTTTTTTAAGGTTTTAGTCAGTATGACCCCCTTTTAAACGTGTTTCTTAGTGAGACAATTTTAAAAAAGCTTTTCAGCATTTAGAACTGTCCAATTCCGAAGTTAATTCGTACCGACAAAAAGACGATATGTTTCCAGTTTATAGTGTCCACAAAGAATACACATGAAGAAACATTGCAAAAATACATTTGCCAGCTACCATTCACTTACAAAGAACAGGGAAAGCTATTTTCTTGATATAAACACTTTTTTAATCATGAGAGAAACATCTGTTTAACTGCCGACTAATGACCTATTTTTCAATTCATAAGTTCAGGAAACTGAGTCGAACTATCGCGGGTGTTTGCTTCAAATAAATTAAATAGAAATTAAGCAGAATGACGTCTATTGTAACAGTTGATGTTGGGCTTATGAGCTTTTTGAAAGAAAGAACACTGCAATATTGAACATTAACAAAACCATAAAAAGAAAAGAAAACTTTTTTGCAGTCAAGAAATAAAATTTACCAAAGGCACAAAGGTTTTAAGGTTCCACTTGAATAACGGTATACTAAGGAATATGGAATCTTTCGGAAAAAAAGGTAAAATAAAAGTCCTGAGGCAATTCTTGATCTTTAGGTGTAAATAAAAATGTTCAGTATTTTCGACAACCATTTGCAATAGCGAAAAATAAGGAAAACACTCGATTAATGCTAATTAAGCCTTTTAGCAAGCCAAAAACCTGTAATAAGAGGCAGAAAACGGATTATTTTGATTACATGTTGTCTTGTAGAATGAGTAATCTTTATAGGCGCTTAAAATTTCAACTGTGAATCCAGTATTTCTCCATTAACTAGACCTTTAGGCGGCACACTTCCTGCATTAAACGTTACGAGACATCAATGCTTTCACATTTATTGAAATTCCGTCTTTGGTGAAGAAAGGAAACGAATTAATTAGACTTATCTTCCTTATATCACTGCCGATATGTGGTAAACTCAGAGTGCGTTGTATATTTTAAATATTTTGGAAACTTCCAGATGGCTAACTTCATCTTACAATTCTTTAATTGCTTTTAGACAAGACTTACAGGCGCTTCGGAGTCTCCGCCCAATTATGAATATTTGACTTCAGTTTGTGGGAAATTTATTTCAGCGATCTTCTCTAAATGCTTTATTTCTTAAACACAGTGCAATTAGTATTGTTGGCTTTTATTAAAAAATTGCCGGGTGTTCAGTTAGCTAATTGCAAAAAAGAAGTGTTGAAAAGGCACCGCATCCCTTAAAATTATTGGTGACAAAATATAGAAAAACGAAGAAAATAATATTCTGCAGACTTTGAGGCTGTTGGGCAAATCATTTAGATCAAAATCCTTTTTTCCCCTTTAAGTTTCATTGTCAGATTAAATGTAATCAGATTGCAAAATTTTAAAAACTGATCAGTATAATGCTGCTAACATTTACATATATATGGTTTTATTTGAGACGAGAGGATAAACACGTCTTAGAAAAATATTAACGGCCGATCGCTGCTTTTGTAATCATGGTTTTAAATTTTAAGAAGATTAATTCAATTTATTGCAACTGAGAATATCCTCCCGTTGAAATTGCTATAAACTATTAATTGAAAGGGTTTGATGAAAGACGATTTCAGAGGATTGTAAAGTTGGGCTAATGATTTACTTTACTGAAGGACAGTTAATACTATATTTATAATAATGCTAAAATTGACAACAACAACAACAACAACAACAACAACAAAGAAATTTATTTCACTTCAAATTTGACACTGTTTGATGGAGAACTATGACAAAAATATAATCAAATATTGTTAACTAACGAAAGGGATTGAAGGGGAACAAAACTTAACAGAAGACTGGTAGAAAACTATAGCAAGTGATTATGAGAGTTACGTTAACGATAGTACCGAAGGGAAAATATGAATACATTAATGAGGAATGGTCACGTGGTACGGAGACGGCCACCGACTCAGCTTTTGCCAAGTCATGGATTCCCAGAAGAACTTTGGAGGCCATTTAAAACTTGATTGAAAGAAATACGTTTTCTCTTTCCACCTTGTCCTGTTCCCCAAGGGTATAACTCAATTCTCAAATTTCTATAACTTTTAATAAAACGCCAGATGACTTCATTAGACTTCAAATGGACGGGCAATTTTCCAAGTTTCTTGTAAACGGACTTGGTGAAAGTAGAGGACGTGTGGTTAATGGCAGTGTCTAGGAAATGGTCTGGATTTTCTTCAACGGTAAAGTGAATGTTGGTGTGATAAGAGTTTGAGGACTGTAGTAAGTGGTCGGGCGAGTCAGTCTTGCGCTTGGACAGGCAGTCGTCTACATAGCGGTGGTAGAGTGACGGGTTTGCTGGTGTGACGACGTCTGATTCTAGCTTGCACATGAAGATATTTGCTGAGACTGGTGACAGTGGATTACCCATCCCGCATCCATCAACTTACAAGAAACCTGGAAAATTGCCCGTCCATTGGAAATCTAATACTCCTATACTAACTGGAAACGTAACTCTATTCTCAGCGCCTTACACCGTGCCAAACAAATTTCGTCGAATTTCCCGGAAGAAGTTGAATCAATCAAGAAAACTTTTCTCAACGCTGGCTACCCGTATAATTTTGTCACTAACACTATCCACAACTT
>JAOBYH010014902.1:0-12736 GCA_025403525.1 Umimayanthus kanabou | reverse complement strand
CAAAATCATCATTCAGCCATCTCTCCGGTATGCTATTTGCAAAATAAACCTTGCTATCGACAATAAGGCGGTCACCTACCACAGTAGCCTTTGTACCCCTTACTTTCCTTGCCCGTCTCACTGCTGGTATCAGAAACGACTTCCTCAAAGTAGGAACTTGCTTTATAAAATCCTCATGTTGGAAATCTTCACATTTTTGCTTTTTGTTCTGAACTGTAATCGTTTGAGAGAGTCTGATAAAATGCTCTCTCTATATACAATTCTCGTTAGTTTTCTAGCAATAGTTTTCCTTGATGGTATAGGAAGTTCACAGTTCAGAGGCATGTTTAAAGTTTGGTCGAACGATTGAGCAGTAGAGGAGCTTCCTATAATATTACTACCAGTGTTATCTCTGCAAATTCCTTGGATGAGGCCAAGTGTGCGGTTTCCTTTTACCAAGAATGCATACTGAGGTTACAAATATTTTCGCAACTTTCCGAAGTTTGCAAACCCGTTCATGGTAGAAGTTCGGTATCCAAATAAATGTGAGCAGAATGTAATGATAGGATCGTTTCATACGACGCGCTTAGGTCGTGCTATGTTCGTGTCGAACATAATAATTGATCAGTTAAGTTCGACGATAGCTCGACTTAAGCTCGACGTTTGAAACCACGTCTAGCCAATGTCGTGTAGCACCGCAGAGGTCAATCTTCACTTGTGCCATCTTGTTGTTGATCCGCCATGATTTTATCCAGATCGAGCTCCGCGGACCAAAGGTTGTTTGCTTCCACGAAGCGCGAGTGTTGGATGGTACGACCAAACATGACACGACATTTGAAACAAATGTCGTGCTATAGTCGTGCTTAAGTCGAGCTCAATTCAGTTTGGTTCGCATGACCTAAGCGCGTCGTTTGAAACGGGCCTAAAATTCCCAAAGTCATTTCAAAAGGTTGTCGTTCAATCTTTCTTATAGCCTGCAAAGCAGGCGCTCTGTTAACGCTCTGTTCACCTCGGAACGCCGAGCGAGGCGAGGTCAGGAGCAGTGAGGCCGAAGGCCGATCCGCGAAGAAACGAGCGCTTGCCTGTGACGCCCCCTAAATCAAATTCTGCCCACTTTCAACATGTCACTAAACCGACCAATCAAAATCGTTCCGGAAGTAAACATCTCTGATCTGTCAAAAAGCGGGTGCTCGCGCTCTGTTTTAAAATAACACTCGGCTTTTCATTTTCAAAATCTTTTAGGCGGCTTTATAGTCAACGGAAATCATGTAATAAACATGACATAGTTTTGAAGACTGTGCATGTGGCGAAGTTTTAATCAGACCTTCAAAACTTAACTGGACATTTTTAAAACTCCAAGATATCCTAATATCGGGTGAGTTTGCCTTTTATTTCAGCAACATCATAGCTGTGTCCGTGCAGTTTCAATTCACAACGCGCCGCAGTCTCAAACAACTCACATATTCACACTGGTTTGAAAATGGTCCTAATACAGTACAAAAAATAAAATGGAAAATAAAGGCTAAAAACTCACTTTCTAAATGTCGAAATAAAGATTTGAAAAGATAAAGTATTTAAGGGGAATTATGAGTTGCAGTCAGACAATATTTTTTAAACAAGAAACAACTTCAGACAATTTCAGCAGGCTGTTGAAGATTTAATTCAAATTTTTGAGGTTCGTATCTGTGATTTTTAAAACTATAACGAAGATCTTGTGGTTAGGATTCTCACCGATAACTTCCTTTGCCTGTAAGCGTCTCTACGATCTGATCCTTCACGATGCTCTGGCATAAATTACTGGCATTATACTGGCCATAACTTAATTCCAACACAGTGGCTCGCTGTCTCGTCACAGTCGTCACTCTTGTCGTTGCTACAGCAAACAGTTAAATCTTTTGCTAAAATTGAAAGAACATATTTTCTCTATAAACAAAGTCTACACTGCAAGCCTCTATTCGTCTTTTAAAACAGGTTTCTTCTACAAACCTCCTCAAGTTCTCTCACAGCTTCCTCTAACATACCAAGACGTGAGGAAATCTTTCGCGCGTGAAGGTTCGAATTTCGAAATACGCATTATTTTATCGCCATGGTGACGCCTCTCAACTAATGGGAATTTTTCGTCCAGAAATTGGACGAAGGAATTCAAAAGATCCGGCGTCGTCGGCAGGCCCTCATTTCCTGAGACTCGCGCCAGTCCCATTTCCGATTTCGTGCAAGGTCTAAACAAATCTAACAGTCGGCCACTCCGAGGGCCTGCTTCGCAGGCTATCTTTCTTACAAAAAACCTTATAAAACAGTTTTTCAACTTTCTTTCAATTTTATTAGTCCATTGTTAACTGTGACTATTCTTTCTGTATTTATGTTATCACTGCTGAACAATTACTAACCGCTCAACTGCACGGGATCCTTTTTTTGTAATTAATAGCGAAAATTAAGAGGGTTGTTATTTAATCGTACAAACACAACATAAAAATGACCTCTTGTGTTTGTAAAACCATACCTAAGACAAACACCAACTTCGCATTTTATGAATATTTAATATGGGCAGTGTTATTTTAAATTTATTGAATTTAAAGTTATAAAAAAGAAGGGCAAATATGACTCTGATGATCTAAATTATTATTTCAATATACAAAAACACTGTATATTAAATGGTTTTAGAAACAAAGCTAAAGACGCAAAACTATTGAACCATCCGCTCTTAAAACTAAATTAAAGCAGCAGATTAGTTGACGAGATTACGATTGACAAATTATGTCAAATCGCTTTTTATAGATTGTAGGATGGGTCAATAAATCGTGAAACTGTATCTTATTTGGTTCGTAAACAAGCCTAAGGTTTCAAAAAGGCTAGAACACTCACCTCCCAGACTGAATAGAGTAGTATCTTCCAGTAAAATAAAATAAATTGAAGTGAAATGCCGTCTAAATAATTCAATTTTGAAAACAGGAAATCAAAGCCATGCAGTTAAAAAAAGTGCAACCAGGCAGTAACCTCATCGTGGTTTCCTCCAATGACGACTGTCAAGAGATTCTGCAATTGCTTGAAAAAGGCAAAGATTGTAACAGCGAAATGCCTTTCGAAAGTGCAGTTGCGCCATACACCCTACTAATCCACAATCAGAGATCTGACGATATCAACAAGATACTCACCATGGTCCCCGACAGTGTTGAACAACTGTTAATCATTGGAGCTACTCGTGGGGAAGTGAAGCTCAACGGGCTAATAAAGAGAACTCTTTCAGATCTCAAAAAACTTCAAGTAACACATTGCCAGCTGAAGGAAGTACCAAGTGACGTATTCAGCCACCTTGAGAACCTTGAGCTACTCAATCTTTCGCACAACCGCCTAAAGGAGCTTCCGGAAACAGTTGGGTATCTTGCTAATCTCCGAGAAATTCATCTACAAGAAAATCGTTTGAAAAAGATACCAGATGGAATTGGAAGTCTCGATAGGCTTCAAGTAATGAATATGACTAAAAACAACCTGTCCCAACTGCCTACTACAATTGTTGGCCAATTGAAGAAATGTAACCGTTTTTCAGTTGATAACAACCCACTTACGCTTGTGACTGGAAGCAACATTGACAATATCCTTAGATATTTGGAAGCATTGAGCAAAGATGCAGTTTCCAACACCGAATTTAAGCTGCATGTAGTTGGAGACGCGGAGGTCGGTAAGACTACCATAATCGACGCAATGACAAATAAGAAGGGCGTTTCCAAAGAGAAGACCAAGAAAACCAAGGGTATAGATGTTTGCGAAATTAAAATGGATGATCTACAGTGTCGACTTTTTGACACTGGAGGAGACGTAGAATTTTTAGAAACTCACATGATCTTCACCAGTACAAACACAATTTACCAAATTGTGTTTAATCTTGCTGAATTTGGCTTTGGAAAGGATAGGCTTGGACGTCTTGAAACATGGCTCCAAGCCATTTACATTCGAGACCCATCCGCAAGAGTAACCCTAGTGGGAACACATGCAGACAACCCGAAAGTCAGCAAACAGGTTCGCGACAGTGTGAGAAAAGATGTTGAAAAACGTCTGATGTGCGGTCACCCAGCTCATCGCCAGGAGCATGAAGGAAATGAGGTTGAATCTTGCATCCTTTGCCAACCCGTTCTAACACTGGAAGGAACGTGTGGCGTCTCTCTGTCAGAGGATACAGCAAAAACGTTCAGTGACGATGATCACTACGCAGATGATACTGGAAAACGGAAAGACAAGCTGGAGAACAGCAGCGATGGAAACGCAAAAGAGAACGTGAGCAAGCCTTGTTCAATCAAAATTCCTCATGTCGTAGGCTACTTTGAAGTCAGCAGCATACAAAAATTTCCTTCAGCAGAGCCATTCAAGCCTTGGAAGAAAAACCAGAGCGTGGCACAGGTGATGAATTGTGTTAAATGCGAGGGAGAGCAAATTTTAGTGAAGGAAATTCCTCACAAATGGAACGAAATGAAGAAAGCACTCATTCAAAAAGCTGACGAAGCCCATTCAGTTCAAACGCAGCCTGTTATGTCACTGACAGATTTCCAGGAACTTGCAAAGCAATACTTAATTCCAGAAGAAGAAATTAACGCGCTGATCGTGTTTTTGATGAACACTGGATATCTTGTTTATCATCAAGCTGTTTTTGACATGGTTATTTTCGACCCGAAGTGGCTTTCAGATCAACTCTGTACGCTGATCTCCTTTGATTCAAATGCCGTAGATCAAGGATTTTTGGATCATTCCAAGCTGACAGATGCATGGCGTCACATCCCCCCAGAGTATCAGGATAAGCTTCTTCGACTCTTTCGTGATATTTCGGTTTGTTTCTCAGTTGATGATGCTACGGAATTGTTTCCTTGCAAGCTTCCTATTGGCCTACCAGACCAAGACACGTGGCCACCAGAGCCTGACAAGAAGCAAAAGCAGTTAACTCACATCCACGAGTTCAGCTTTCTTCCTTTGGATCTATTTCCCCGTTATATCGCGGCTGTAAACAGAAAGAAGGAAGAGTTTCACAGAAGAAGTACCCCATTCTATTCCTCCAACCACGTCGTTTATGTAACAACAAAGAGTCCAACCCGTTGCGCATGCCCACATGACACAAAGACCTCGTCAGACCCAGACTCGGACCCAGTCTCAGACACTCATCGTGTCCACACAGAGCTTATTCCTTACGAAAGTCGAATTGCTGTGACTGTCCGGGGATCCCACCCATGCTGTGTTGTAGAGGAAGTTGATTCGGTAATCAAGTCATTAGCTGGCAAGAATGTGAGGGTCGAGACAACATTGGCATGCCCAAGATGTCTGGTTCAGGATGGTCTTCTAGAACCCATCGACAGAGACCCGCGCTGTGAAGACACTTACTGCAAGAAGAACCACAACAGTGGAAAGTGGCAAAACGTTGTCGTCGGCAGTTTGTGTTTCGAGTGGTCGATCTCCGACAAAATCAGGCGTTTAGAAGAAAGGCTTGAGGACAAAGAATGTCCAAGGCTCTTTGCTATACTCCCGGTAAACAAAGACGCTTTGCCACTCATAGATCGCGTGGTTTACACAGTCCTCAAAGAAGGGTTGGGTGTGCACTTCATGTGCGAGGCTCCTGATGGCCCACATTTCACAAGCACACCTGGTCTGCGCCTATCAAAGCCAAAAGAATTTCTTAAAAAGCATGGTCCTCGAGTATACAAACTACTGCGCTACATTTCCCAGCTGGAGACGCCTCTCAGTATTATTGCCAAGGGAGCTGCGTTGCCGCCCCTTTTTGCAGCTGCTGAGGGTGCCGGAATAGCTGGTAAAGGAGCTACAGCTTTAGAGAAGCTATTAGAAGATTTTGAAAAGGATTACCCCAATGTAGCTAAGCAGGCTGACAACATCGACCTGTTGAATCCAAAAAAAGCTGAAGGCCTCGAGAGAAGAGAATTAGCGAGAATGCTGAATCATAAATTTGACAGCAACCAGGACCAATTTGGAGGACTGTACCCAACCCGCGTTCACACCTGTGTGAAATGGCTATGCAGGAAACACCACAAGGAATATTCAGAAACTGGAAAGTAGGATTTTTATGTTGTTCTTAATGACTATTTCTCATTATCCGTGTATCCATAAAATAGACAACAAACTCTGGGAAACGGCAGCAAGATTTTACTCTGAAGAAGGATGTGTCCGTTTCATTTTTACCTACAATTTCAGACCAGTGAACTGTCTTTGACCTTTGTAACCATGCAGAGTAACAGGGAGAAACACTCACTGCAGATGATCACCCCGAAATGTTTTGCGAGTGATAAACTGTTGAATGTTGAAACCAACATTACTGCTTCTTCAATACTTAAAATTGTTTTCTGAAGACTGGTGAATCATTGTTAATACACAAAACTGAGAAATGACATCAATATCAGACATTGTTTGAAACTTGACTATACTAAGTCAGTGTTTCATATATTGTAGCCCATATTCTTCGAAACTTGATTTTAAGATACAACTGAAAATGGTATGTTCGTGGTCCCACTCCAGAAGTAGATATTCTTCAAAGAACTTCTACAGTAGTTCGAATAAGAAGTATGGAGTTCGATTTTCAATGTTAGTTGTACCAGTAGAAACTTAACGAAGGAACGATTTAAAGGATATTTTAGTAGACATTTTACTATTCCAAGATATTCATACAGTTGCAACAATCATAGTACACGAGCAAAAGCAACATTGCACTGCATGATATAATTTGAAGAGGCTTTCGCCATGTTCAAATGCTTTTGTTTCTTGAAAAGTTAAGTTTTACAACAAAAACCGCAAACTCAAGCAGGAACTTGTGGATGGTTTGAATGTGTAACCACTCAGTATCAACATTTATTGCAGTATCAAATTCAAAGTCAGTGACAATTTCTTTTTTTGCTATTTAGATTTGATAGTAATGTATCAAACCAAATTTTTTGATGGCACAATTCAATTGCTTAACTTTGGTCTCCGTTGTAACCAAAGTCCTAACAATAATTTCATTTCTAAAGAACTAGATTCCAGATAACTTACAATTATATAGCTTTTTTCCTTCAAGCGAATGGTGTTTAAATCTAGTTGTTTAAATTTACTTGAATTTGTTGTTGTTACTACCTGAACTTACTTTCGACAAGTGTTTCTTTCTCCTGTAAATAGAAAACAGATTTCTAGTAAAGAAAACCATGAAACGGATTTCACACATATATGCAAGAATACATGTCCGGGTATTTGTAAACTCTGTTTTAAACATGGTTTTTTCGAAAATAAAATTCAGTTATGATAGCCATTTTTTCTGGTGTAAGTATCAGTAACAGTGTCAGTACTAGTACCGCATTGGTACCAGTATCAGTTCCAGTACCCATATCAGTAGCAGTAGCAGTATCAGTTTTAATGACAATACTAATAGCATTCTCAGTACTAGCTAGTACCGCGTTAGTGTCAGTACCAGACCCATATCAGTACTAGTGACACTGCCAGTACCAGTAACCATGTTAGTACTATTGGCAGTACCAGTACCCATATCAGTACTAGTGGCAGTACCGTCAGTACTAGTGGCAGTACCAGTACCCAAGTCAGTACTAGTGGCAGAACCAGTACCCAAGTCAGTACTAGTGGCAGAACCAGTAGTGTGTTAGTATTAGTAACAATATCCAAATCAGAACTAGTACCAGTATCAGTATCCATATCAGTACTAGTACCGTGTTAGTATTAGTACCAGTACCAGTACCAGTACGCATATCAGAACTAGTGGCAGTACCAGTACCCATGTCAGTACTAGTGTCAGTACCAGTATCAGTACCCATATCAATACTAGTGGCAGTATCAGTACCCATGTCAGTACTAGTGGTAGTACCAGTATCAGTACGGGTGATATTCGATATACCAAGTGAGGTGCCATCGTTCGTTGTTTCATAGTGACAGTATATTGTTGCGTTTTTTGTGACGCAACTCAGGGCTCATTGTCGCTTGGTATATCGAGCATAACCCATCAGTACCCATATCAGTACTAGTGGCAGTACCAGTACCAGTACCAGTTCCCATGACAGGACTAGTGGCAACGTTAGTACCAGTTCTAGTACCCATGTCAGTACTAGTGACAGTACCAGTATCAGTACCAGTATCAATACCCATATCAGTACTAGTGGCAGTACCAGTACCAGTTCCCATGACAGGACTAGTGGCAACGTTAGTACCAGTACCAGTACCCATGTCAGTACTACTGGCAGTACCAGTACCAGTACCCATGTCAGAACTAGTGCCAATGTTAGTACCAGTACAGTACCAGTTCCCATGACAATGCCAGTGGCAGTGTCAGTTCTGGTTCCGTGTTAGTGTTAGTACCAGTACCCATATCAGAACTACTGGCAGCACCAGTACCAGTATCCATGTCAGTAGTAGTGCCAGTGCCAGGTCAAGTACCAGTACCCGTACCAGTTCCAGTACCGGTGCGAAAAGGGGCACTAATGCCAGGACAATACCAATATCAGTGTCACTATGAGTGCTAGTACAAGTGGCAGTGCTATTTTCAGTACTTATCTGTATCAGTGCCATAATACCAATTCTAGTGTCAGTGCCAGTAAGAGTACCAATGCAACTTTATGTGTTGGTGTCAGTGCCTGTACCAGTATCAGTCCCATTATAAGTACCAGTTTCGGTGCCAGTGTTAGGGCCAATGTACCATAGCCAGTACTGGTGCTACCGCCGGTACTAAATGTCAGGAAAGTACCAGTCTCAGTGTCAGGGCCACTATGAGTGCCAGTACCAGTGGCAGTGGCAGTGCTATTTTCAGTATCAGTATCAGTGGCGGTTTAAAGATAATTAAGAATGCAAGTACCGGTGCTAACACCAATTCTAGTGCCAGCTAGTATCAGTGCCAGTACTCTACCAATGCCACTTTATGTGTTGGTGTCAGTGCCTGTAACAGTATCGGTCCCATTACAAGTTTCAGTGTACGTGTAGGTATCACGGCCAATGCAAGATCCGCGGAGGGGAGGAGGCTGGGGGGGCTTTAGCCCCCCACTTTTTAGAATTATAAAGAGTTACTGAGAAAAAGGTGTATTCAGCCCCCCTATTTTGAGTCACTAGTCAGCCCCCCCCCCCTCCACTTTCAAAGTAGCTTGAAATAATACAATCTGATTGGCCCAGAAACATTGCTGTTCAAAATGAACCAGTCACGCGCAACCAAAAAGTGGCATGATCTGACTTGCTATGCATGGTGTGAAAAGAAACTTGATAGTTGCGAATTTGCTAATTGTAAATATGAATACCGAGGCGGTTCGTGCAGTTTAAATTTTATAATAAAATAATTTTCAGTACATGATTAACAAGTAATCGAACCTTTTACTTGTTCAATAGGAGAATTAATTTGCATTTGTATGTTTTAAAGAGCTCAAATTTTGATTCTCTTAAAAACAAATTCGTTCAAATTAATTCCATACTGAACTCGTAAAGGTTCGATTACCTATACAAAACGCATTAGTGTGGACAGGGCCTACATTACAACTACAAACAGATTCTACAGTTAACGGTTAAGGACTCCAACAAAACACGTTAGGTAACAAAAGCAAATACAACCGAAAGTGAGCAAATCATAGGAAACAAAACAACCAAACAAACTTATGAAAATAAAACACAAGAACACAATGTGCATGCAGCGAAAACTGAAAACTACGCAATTCAAAGCCAAAATAATTGGAAAAAAATAGATAAAATAAAACGCGCAACTTAAAATGGCGGTGCAGGAACATCGAGGCCATGATGCGAGAATTTATTCCCAGAAGGAAGACTTTACACAAACCATAGAGACCTGTTTTATGGACTTGCTCAGTTCTGGCCATCCACCAGCTTACAAGGCCAAGGTTATACCTGCAAAATGGACCGCTTTCGAATTACGCTTCAGTTCCCGCGAACAATAACCTGAAGTAGAGGCTTCGTGCGAATTTTTCAGGTTATCTCGTCCCTAGTCAACTGATCGGTTGGTTAGGTGTGGCGCGGTTACCTATCTCTTGGGTGGACACCTTCGCTGTCCACCATTTTGGGAAAGAAACTAAGTAACCAGGCAGAGGAAGAGAACCGAAGTAGGATGACTGGGGACGAGGCTACAGAAGACAATAATGGTTTCTCAAAATAAATGCTAAAACAACAACTGACCATCTGGGTCCGGTTGTTCGAAAGTTGGTTAAATTTAACCAAGTTGGTTAAATTTAACCCAGGGTTAGGTGAAACTTTTATTGAAATACACACTGCAAGGAAACCCAATTACGTAAACCCGAAATGACATCTCAAGTTAATCTTTAAGGAGGTAAACCCATTTGCGGGTTAAACAATTTAACCATAGGTTATCAAACAACGGGGCCCTGCAAGCCAAGCATTTTCAGTAATTTTTATTCCTTTCACCCTAAAGTCACTTTTTCTATTAATTTTGACTGCTTTCATCCTATAAACCTGTCGATTTTGACTGCTTTCACTCACCCCTTAAATCAACCGGGCCCAGTATGGTTTCTGAAACTCGTACCCGGCCCTTCCTTTGCTTTGACTGTGGCTAATGAGCTCCACTTGTGTCCATAGACGTGAATGAGTGTATAACACAACGGCCTTGCGATCACAAGTGTACGAACTACCACGGGGGCTACACGTGCTCGTGCAATGACTGCTACACTCAGAACGGCAACCGCTGCACTCTGAACAAGTGTATCATTGGCGGACATTGCTACGAATATAACACAGTAAATCCGTCCAATCAGTGTCAGGTATGAGTAAGCTATAGGTTAGTTATTATTTTCTTAAAATGTATGTTATCACACTTGGGGTTTTTTGTCCCGAATCTCTATGACATTCAAGGGTTTGAGACGGATTTTTCTTCGTAGAGAATTTAGCGATCAAACATGGAAAAGTCATTTCCGCTTTCAAAATGACCGAGCAAAAGGAAGAATGGGCCCGACAACGCTTCTGACGTCACAACAGGAACTTGATGTAAAATTTTGTAAACTCTTTCTATGGAAACTGGTCCAAATATAATAAACAAAACTTGCACACTCAAGATACAACCCCCAACCACGCAGTTTCAGTGCCAATATCAAGCACCTGTAGACGAATTCCTGTTGTGACGTCAAAGGCGCAGGCCCATTCTCCCTTCTGCTCGGCCATCTTGAAACCGGAAGTGATTTTTGCCATGTTTGATCGCTAGTTTGTCCAATGAAGAAAATTACGAATCGAACACCTTTTATGGCAACGCAACTTAGAATGAAGCTAAGATTCTGAATAGGAAAAAACCCAAATGTAGCTAAATGTGATAGTTACACTTCAGTATTTCAACCTGATATTACTTTATAGCTTGTAACCATTTTTAAATCACTGGTGATTCCTGCACTCTGATTGGTTCTCGACTGCATTGATTACAGAATTAATCATTTACATGAAAAGATTACTGGATGCCTATTGGTTAAAAACAGTGCACTTATTTTGCAAGTCTGTGTATAAGAAGTGCAATCCTGTGCAAAATCTCAAATCTGATTTGATGAGAAACAATAAAAAGTCAGTAAAACATTCAAAATACGGTTGTTTCTATGACATCAAGAGAAGAAAAATCAAACATAATCATGAAAGCAAACTTCTGAATGATAAACATGCAGCATATGTAACAAGAACTTCAAAAGTTCCAATCTAAAATGAAAAGAGAGCAGACAGACTCTAACAATTTCATGATCAACTTACAATAATTCGAAGCTATAACTCGATAATTTTCTTTGTTCAAACGGTTCGAATTCTACACATAAACAAATTCTCCGTTCCTCTCTCCGTCGAAAACAGTAAAGGAAACACTTGACCCTCTGGATCAGTTTAGGTTTATAAGAACGATTTGAGGTTGAAATGCCCAAAAAGCTTATGTGATTTTTATAAATAAATTTATCAGTGGTTAGCAATCGATTAATGGCCGAAGGCAGAGGCAACCATCTGCGAGACACTGATGAAACGATGTTGCTTTGTGAAAATCGAGCTCAGTTTTTGATATAGAAAGGGCATTTCAAGATCTTTTCAACGTAACGTTTTTTTGCTCGATATTAAAAATCAGATTTCAGTTAACCTTGTTTTATTTAAAATAAGCGACTTTCACCTATTGTTTCCAGTCTAAATCAATTAGCAGACACGTTAAAAGTTCCCTGGGTTTGGCTTTGTCTGGGAGCGGGGAGTGGGGTATAGCGCGCACTTTATAAACGATGGGAATTCTTCCGAAATGATCGTAAATGCTTCTAAATTTAACGATTCTCGTGAAATAGCATTTTGTTAGTTTTTATGCAATTTATCATAACACTAGCCTGCGTAGCGGTTGTTTTTTAGGGGAGAAGAGCAAGCAAAGATCGAGTAGCGATCGAACTATCATAACCACAACACTTTGAATCTGTTTCCATGCAAGCTACTATATCATGCTTGCAATGAAGTACAACTTGTAGTCGCTCTAATAACATACAATATGTTAAAACATGATGTTCGTTTAAAACAGAGCAAAATACCAGCATCAACTGGAGCTATCACTCCTAAAATTCTGCGCTGTTGTTTACTTTAAAAAGCAAAGATCTTGCTCCGTAAATTCCGCTTTATGTTGTTTTTACTCAAAATAAACTCATTAGCCACTTCGACCAGCTCGTGTTTGTGAGAGTTCAGCCACACACTTTTTCGCTGAAAGCCAGGAGGGAAACAATTCCTTCGAGTTACAATCCTTGGTACAACAAAAATACACAATACTCACAAAATTGTTGGGGGAGGGGGGAAGGGCGGG
>JAOBYH010014791.1:0-12752 GCA_025403525.1 Umimayanthus kanabou | reverse complement strand
GCCCCCTCCCCTTCCCCCTCCCCCACTACCCTGCCGACATTATGATCCTTAAATTGGTTATAGGAAGTTAGAAACGCATCTTTGGCCATTTTGGGGAGCAAAAGATTTCAACGTTATTATCCTTCATGTGGACTTCAAGTTCTTCGTTTGGACAGAAAAAAACTGACTTTGCTTTCATTTCGGCAGTTTGCCTCAATATAGCTGACACCAAGTCAGTTGCATTAACAGGTTGCACCAGGTATTTCTTGAAGAACAAAGTCCGTTGAACCGAAATGTTGTCTCTGAAATAAAAATTAGTTTTAATTTCTTACTGTACATATAATTTTTCTTGCTATTTAGAATTACACTGTAAAATGATCAAACTAATAGTTTAAAATGTTTCCGGAGAAATGGAAAATGCTTTAATTAATTTTTGTAATAACTACAAGCTGATAAGACCTGCAATTGCATGAAAGTAACCAAGGAAGACACTTTCAAGAGTTTTGCGTCTTTTCAAAATTGTGATATACTACATAGCGATAAAAGCTTTAACTATTGTCGTGCCGGTATAAAATCAACTAAGGCGCAAATTTTATTAAAGAAAACAGTACACCATTTAGCATAATAGAAAAATTTATCATCCAGTTTAACTAATGTCTTCAAATGTCGTTTACCGACCAACCACACGAACGAGTTAAATTTGCCGCAGAATACGTATTTACATTTCAATATCTTCTTTCCAACAAGAGCTAAAATGCGTCAAGTTTACCGGATATTTATGTCACCAAGTGCATTGCTTTGAAACTTTTAGGTAAATGTGCTGCTTTCATTTATTGAGTATAGCCGTACTGTATTTGTATCAGTTTACATAAGCTAAAACCTTTGCTGTCTAAGAAGAAAGTTTAATCATTTTTCCGACACAATTTTAGTTTTGCAGCTCAGGTTGGTTGCCATGCAGTGTGAGATGTTGATATTTTTCTACTGCGTCAAATAACGTTAAAGAAGTTTGTACAACCAGAAGGTATGTTTGCTCCATTGCTGCTAAAAGTCTTCCTTTTGTACTTTTTCTGATTTGTCTATCAGCAGCGATTGAATTTACGCCTTGTAATTTCATTTTTATTAATCGATATTTTAGTGGAATAGCAATTCTATATAAATTTTTGGTACTGATGTCTCACTGGACAAATTTTGAAAATTAAAAGAGAACTAACTCACGTTTCGTTTTGAACTGATCATGACAAAAAACAAATCGTCCCAGCTTTCGCAAGCCTAATTCATTTGACTTAAACGTGTTATTTTACACCATACAACAATTCAGCGGTGACAGAAGCAAGGAAAGGAATCGAATGGTCCTTGCGGGCAGGTAGGTAGTTATGACAGAAAAGTATACAAGTACGAACAGATGAAAATTTCGAAGGATTTCGAGCAAAGGTCAAATTTTTATAATTTTTTTAAAGTTTGAAAACCCATCTTTTAGGTTTTCTTGTCAATCATTTCAAAGCTTTAGCGTAAAGTTGAACAAATTTATAGAAAAAAGTTTGCTATTTTACAAAACAGTTTTGTTGAAATGTTTGTTCATGTTCTGAAATCTCCTCAGATTCTTTTCTAAGTAAACCGATTTTATTCCGCAACCAATGGTTGATAAGGATAAATAAAGGTTTGCAGTTCACACAATGACGCAAACGCAGACGCAAAAACAAGAACATTCACACCATTGGGACGCAAGTGATGACGCAGACGCAAGAAAAAGAACAACATTATAAACATGCAAAGTGGGCACGCATGCGCAGTAGCTAGTTGTCGGCTCTTTTTTGGTTTGTGTCCGAGTCTGTATTTGCTTCCTATCGATTCACATTAGAAAATTTGTGAGGCAATCGCGCATGCAAGAGCAAGGCGCGTGTGCGCAAGAAAAATACGTTTTACTTTTTCTTACGTGCGTAGCGATGTTTGCGTGACCCCTACACGTTGGCCAAACGTCCATGGAAGACAGCGCAAGTTTTGACCTTCACAATTATGTTCAACGTGCGCTTTGTTTAGTCACCGATAAAGAACTTGCATTCATATTTGAACTCGCTCAAAACCGATGCAAGTCCATCCAAGTCAATGCACATCAATACAAGTTAACAATGGCCAGACGAAACGCAGGTTTAGAACTTGCAGTGACTAACATCCGCTTGTATTTACGTTAGATTGGCCAAGGCTTAAGATTGAAACTTGCTTTTCGTTGCGCCTTGCATCCTCTGATTTGCATGTGCATCTTCCCGTGCGCCTCTTGTGTGAACTAGGTATTATTGTCACCAAAAATATTGTTATAAGCCTAGTTCACACTAGAGACCCAAGCAAAGACACAGCCACGCAGACGCAAGTGTCCAGTCACTTATCTTTATGATTATTACGGCGAAGGTACCAAGCCGGTCACCACTACTACCTTCGCAGAATTTAAGCAAACCACTGACAGCCCTCTCGATATTAGAGTAATCTAAATGAGAGTATTTATTCTAAGTTTTAAGTCCTTGTTTGACCGTGCGCATGAGAGTTCACCAAGAACTTACATCCATATTTTCTGGTCACTCAACTCTCATACAACTCTCATCCTCGTTTCACCTGGGCTTTAAGAACTCAAAGTTTCGATTCCTCAAACAAAAGAAATCATTTATCAATTGTTGGTTGTTCGATGCAAATGTAACTCAGTGATAAGTGAATTCTAGAGCAAACACTTCAGTTTCATTTGGCATTCTGGTCTTTCATCTGAGTGAAAATTTGAAGAGGCATTACGTCTGTTTATCTTGTTGATCATAACCTTGTTAATATATTCGAGAAATAATACTACATGGAAGATGCTGCATTATTTATTTAACAGTTTTTATTGAATAACGTAGATTTTCAATACTGTTTCTATTTCAGTTTTGGAATGAGCAAAGAGACTATGTTTGTGAGTTTTAAGGAACGGCCATTAATGTCATCGCCTATATATGCGTTCGATAATTATAGTTTAGGCACATCTTTAAGATAATCAAGACTTCCTCTCGCGAATGACGACAAAACGACAAGCAAATTGACAAGTTAAAAGCGAGGTAAACAGGAAGGTGAATTAGTGGTGATAATATTGAAGTTTGCATGAGATACCTGCACGTTCGTGCGATTCCGTCTCTTCATTTTCCCGCCAAAACTAAGAAACACGTGCACGCGCGCCCCCTGGTCTGATCGTAAGGCTGGACGTTCTTAGTTATTTTCAGGGTCTCAGTCTCAAATTAAGTTCTTTTAAAACACTGTTCTTATTGTGTCCGTATAAGTTGAAAGGCTGTAAACAACATCTAATTTTCATACACGTACCCAATGGGCGTTGCTCTTTTACTGACCTGATTAAATTGATTAGCGGTTTAAAATTAACAATTATTCCACGAACGCGCGTTGGATATGAGCTTTTAGATAGCGGACGAGGTGCGAAGCACCGAGTCGGCTATCAAAAGCTCATATACAACAAGCGTGAGTGGAAAACCAAACACTGGATAAAAATATCTCGTATTTTATTTTCTCCCAACTCGAGTTTTCAGCCATTTTGAGGGAAAATTTTCCGTGATAAAATTGTCAGTTTCCATATTTGGACAAATTACAGGATAAAGGATTTATACCGTGAGTAGAGAGCCAATCAGATTACCAGAAATTCAATATTGTTAAAATAAACAAATATATGTGGACCTGGTTGACTGAATGTTTAATATCTGCATTGCTCTTAAACAGGCATGGTATGGGGAGCGGGGTGGAGTATGGTAGGCAAATAGTGCCTGAGGATTCGGATTAATATAGCTTTATTGACAACTAAGTTTAGTTTTTCTTCTGGGGAATCTGTGTGTGGATCAAGAAAGGGGTAAAAAGCCATTAATCCATTGGTAAACTGATCTACTGTGACTGTACATTTCTACCTTTCCTGGATTGCTGCAATTTGTCATACTGTAATGATCTGTTTATCATAATCTACATGTAACATGGCTATTTTACTTCATTGCTTATAGCGGTTGGCAGCACTCCCTTAACCCTTGGTTACTTCTAGTAATAATAATAATAATAATAATAATAATAATAATTGCTTCAAAAAAGGCGCCATCTTGGAAATTAGTCGGCGTTCGTTTCTTGTTACAGTTTACGCATACGCAATAGATATTCCTGTATTTAGTTATCTCCTTAGGAAGGAGTTTGATCGCGCGCTCAGTTATCTTGCTCGTATTTACACGGTAGGTGCTGCAAGTGCTGAGCAAACTCAGAAAAGAGTTCGCCATTACAAAGGAGGATGAGAAAGTACTTCCGCTGTTTGAGCGATACCGCAGTGCATACGTATTGCTGCTTCAGCTGCTGGACGAAGGAACGAGTAGCAGGGGAATGGGCACCCTTCCGAAACGAGCCTCGCGTCGGGTCAGCGGTAGCACATCCAGCGCAGACGAATGCTCCGAGGGACGGGGGAGTGATACGGATGTGTTTGACACGGTTACTCAGCTGGACGAGGACACAGGTAAGAGGAGGGGAGGCAAGACTGGTACTGTACTCGTTTTAGAAGTTTGGACTTGTAAAGGGTAGAGGGGGGTGTATCGGGACGAGGTTTGCAAGCTTGGCTCAGAAGAATCTAACAACCCCTAAATCGAGCACAGAATGTAATTATTACCAGGGCCAGTTTTTCTCAAGTTTATTGTTTTGCCTAATAGCTTTATATTTGGGATTAATATTCGGGATCGGTCATCATTATCCATGGCTGAGGTTGGGGCTGGAGAAAAAATACTTTTCTCTTCAAAATCTTTTGACCCATCCTTGATTGTGGCATTTTATGATAAACTTTATATCAACTCCAGCCTAAAACAGGCGAGTTTTTTTTTGTCACCAAACCATTTTCTCTTCAGCCCCAACCCTAGCCATAAATAATGAATGGTCTCTAAGATAAGATAACACAAAATTGCAATCAAAACCAAGGCAACTATAACATTTTGTCAACTGAGACTATAGTGAAAGAAATTGGGGGGGGGGGGGGATGTTCTTAAGGGAGATCGGTGAATGGGGTATGTGTGCCCAGATTGCTTATAGGCGAAATTTTACAGGATTGTATATTTCTCAGAAATGTCGGCACTGAGTTCTCACGACAGCGGTGATTCCGAGACACAGTCGGAATCTGACATCACAGTTGTTGAGAGAGACCGCACTCTGACCTGCATACAGCTCAACGGCGACCTCTCCGCCCAGCTGGCTGTGCTACAAAGAGACCTCCATACAAAGCAGACTGACCTGGAACAGGCGCAGCAACGGGTAGCTCAGCTGACCGAAAGAGAGAAAGAACTATCGGACAGGTTTGTGGTTACAAATCGAAAACGTACAACGCAAACATTCTGATTCGTGAGACGCAAATATAGGATATTGGTTTAAATCACTCGTTGACTGATAGGACATGGAGTTTGGGGAATGTATCACAGAATGGTTTACAATTTGTCTTAGACTATTTCATCCTAACGGAAATGTTGGCTTAAAGTCAGCACAGGAGATCCGAGTTTATACCCCAACAAAGCGCGGCATCAAACTAGATTTGACTTGCCCGTGTATCTCAATTCACGCACGTTGCCAGGATTTTTTATGGGCAGGTACATACCTCAACAACCGGGACCAAAAATATTAATTTACGAATGATGGGCCATGCAAGTGCCGAAGACACAAGGCTTTTAGGGGGGTCCGGGGGCATGTTTCCCCGGAAAAATTTTGAAATATGAGATCCTCAAATTGCTGGAAATGCGATCACGACTAGCACGAGACAAGGGGAGAGAAGCCGGGAATTCCATACGCGTTGCTTTAAGCTTCGTTTCGCGCTAAAATAAAAAGTTTTTAAGGAAGTTGTATAACATTACTTATTTCATAAGCAAAAAGAATGAACGAGCCCTCATGGCAAAACCCTATCATAACCGATTTGCTATGACAACGCTTGTAGTGAGATCGATGCATATTAAGAACGCCTGCTACTTCCTACAGACTGGCCGACCAAGCCGCACGACAGTTGAAAAAAGGGGGCAAGTTTGAAGACTTGTCTGAAGGGGAGTGTCGCCCCACGGCGCTCGTGGATCGCTATGACAACCTGTACACTCAAACGAGGCTGGATGCGCTGGACGGTCTGGATGAGCTGGAGGCTTTCAGTCGCCTGGCGGACGACGGGGACATCAAATCCAAACTGCTGTTCTCTGTTGTGGTGGTGTGTATCAGCAACAAATATAACCACCCATTGAACCCTACCAGATATAGATCCTCGTGGGTTATAAGCAGGGGACCTATACCTGAGGGGAGGGGGGGGGGGGGGTAGACGGCTTATATCCCGGTGCCGGTGTTTCTCTTAGGAACGCTTATATGTGGAGTTTTACGATACAACAGTATAACAGGTGTTTTCTACGCTCAAAGATTTAAAACTGTTTTACTGTTTTAAGTGCTCCTCAAACCAAGTCTTCGAGTGGACTGAAATTGATATCAAAACACATCCTTCATTCTAAAACGACCAGAGATTTATTAACAGTACCGATGAATATGTTGAATAAATGATTCGTAGCCGATTTTTCTGGATGTTTATCTCTCTGATTTGCAGAATGCCAGCAGAGCGGCTTAGTCGATTAAGATTACTCCACGTGCCAATTACGATGACTTGCCTGTGTTTTAGGATAGCAGGGCGCATGCGTGGTTGAATTAATAGAGAAATTGGGAGTGTATTTTGGGAATGTTAGGCTTTTGGAGCAGTTTTGTTGACAATTTCCCCACCCTATGGGTGAAGGGATACACGGCAGACCCACAGGGCTGACATGTTGGCAATTTCCCCACCCTATGAATGAGGGGATACACGACAGACCCACGGGGCTGACATGTTGGCAGCTTCCCTTCCCTATGGGTTTTTCCTTGTTACTTTCCCAACCACAAAGGGACCTAATTTTGTTTGTTTTTGGAGTGCAGGTTGCTTTCCGTACAGTCCAACACGCGTTTACCGAGAAACAGCACAAGTTACGGAAGCTGCTTGGACTCGCGGAGAGCGGACAGGAGCACGCCGTGGAGGAGCAGGTCACAACATACCTCAGGCAAACGGCGAACAGGTTCAAGCTGGACCATATAAACAAGGTGATGCACCAGTCACTGTTCTAGCAGGGGGTTAGATCAACGGGAACTTGACTGCAAAAATCATTGTCATTCGACCGTTGACTATATTTCTTTTTTAATCAACCACTTTGTTTTTGTGCACACCTTGTTGTTTTGGATCGGGAAAAATGTTAACGGGTTTATCCATGACGTACGCCGATTTATACAAGAAAAGACAGTCTGTGTTGACAAACTTACGTGCATTTCTTGCGTACATTTGCACGATAGCTCAACGTATAAATAACACGAATGCACTGTTTTACTGCGCCTTGCTTCCAATAAGCACTACACTGTGGCGGTTTGTTAAGAAACGATAAACACCGTGTCTCCAATAAACGCCCCTCCCCCTATCCCCTACAGTCGAACGGACTACACTTGGACCGAGTTGGAGGTTTTTCTTATCGTGCCATAGTTTTTTTTCCTTTCGTTGCAGACTCTTTGTTAATATTCCTATTTAAATGTTGCAAACTAAATACGCACCCCGTCGGCAAAAACTAGTGTCCCCATGTAGGTCCCAGCTAACGGAAAAACTAAGCGTCCTGCTTATTATTACAGTTATTATGGTATGTTATAACTTGTGCATATCGTAAACCCTACACAGGATGTGAGCACGCAGCTATGGAGCACTTTGTATGATTTCCCCGAACTCAAGGGGTGTCCTCATCTCCAAACGTACATCGAGGAATGTGTCCGGGTGGCGTGGATGGCCTCCGTACAAGTGGCCCCCCTGACCATCGAGTACGACGCTATGGACTTCTCGCCCAATTTACACGCGCGTCTTTACACCTCCAACACGGAAAACACTCAAATTCAATATTACATTTGGCCTGCTTTGATTGACAGTCACACTGGAGACGTCTTGTACAAGGCAACTGTTGCCACGTAAAAACAATTTGTTTGCATTTTTGGTTTTCTCATATGTTTTCTGCGAGGTTTCTAGTCGTGCTGACCTAACCTCAAGACGCTACACTTACTGTGATGGGAAATTTAGCGTCTGTAGTTAGGGTAGATCGTTAAAATTATTTTTTGCAAATTCATCCCCCACCCCAATAAATCAAATGGTCCCTCACAGGTCACCTTTTTCGATTGACATTCACACATACGCATCGTGTCCGCTTGTGCGAAGCAACTGTCCTCATCAAGCGATCAGTACGGCAACAGCATGCAACATGCACATCTTTGCAAAGAGAAAGTATCGACGAACACTGAACGGGGCTTGGCCGTTTGGAATTCTCCAAATACAGCACATTAAAATAATATCGATTTGTCCTTCTTTTGCGTAAATGACTGTGTTTTACGGTTTTAAAACAGTCAAAATCAGTGGAAAAATGGCCAGCATCACACGAAGTGGAGGAGGTATTTACAGCTCATCTGAATAGTAGTTTGGCACAGCGCTCTATTAACTTGGTTTTGCCTACCCCCCCGAATAAAGGTCTTGCCTACTCCCTCCTGCCCCCCGAATAAAGGAACAAACACATCCCCAAACAAGACAAAACGAAGGAGTCCCCCATCTTTATTTAACACTATTTTGTGGCAGACCGCATCAAAATTTACTTGATCAATCATGCTGCTTTCATTTCATTCAGATTTTTGGATCGACTTTATGGACTGAACCACCGGCAGAATGACTTTCTCTGTGACACTTCGTGTCGCGTAGGTGCATCGCCTTCATGTAGATTCTGAAATATTTTTAATATGTTTACAGGTATTCTAGTGTTTCAACAAGGAGAAAACACTTTTTCAGACAATTCAGTAAATAATCGTTTGTTTTCTGTACATACGTATTACGTAATACCAGATGCTTGAATCAGTTCTCGAACAGCTCGGGCCACACGCTCCATGTTTGGACGATCACTGGAGATTCTTTCAGATAAATGCGTAATTTCGTCCGTGAGCTGAAAACATAAACAAACAAGCGATGACATTTGTACAACGTCACGGAGTTGATGTTTCCTTTATTGTAGCTGATGTGGGTAATTAACTATACAACTAACCGCCATTCTGAACCGCCAGAAAGTAGATTCCATATTGGACAGAGTCGCTTTGCGACAAAGCTCAATATGAAGAATATGTTTTACGTTAAGTGGAATTGGCGGCTTAGAATCGCAACTGGTTTTGTATCGCGATTATCGACGTTTTGCAAGTGAAATGCGATAAAATAAGGTGAAAAACCCTGATTCGGCTATAAATTATCCGAACCAGTCTGGTTTGACAACAACTTTCTTTTTTTAAACTACACTAAGAACAAGACCATGCTCGTAGGCACTCATCAGAGGCTTGCCAAGGTTAGTTACCAGTTTTTGCGTTTCTGCATAGGAAATCCTTCAGCAGGGTATACGAATTCAATTTCAAGTATCTTGGCGTCATACTTGATCCAAACCTCTCCTGGAATGACCACATTGATTATATTTCCGCCAAAATATCATCCAGGCTGGGTATGCTTCGTAAAGCACGCAAGGTCATTCCACGGGAGGCTTGTATCATACTATATGACGCCATAATACTTCCTCTCTTTGACTATTGCTGTGCAGTTTGGGGAGGCTGTGGCAAAACAAATCGGGACTACTTAGACAAATTGCAAAGGTGCGCTGCTAGTATAATATAAGGACGCAAAGTCGAGCATCAAGATATCAGCGCAACTTTCAGCTGGCCGTCCTTGGAAAATCGCAGGAAGTATCACACCTGTCTTTAAATCTTCAAATGTCTACACCAACTTGCGCCCGCTTATCTTCTTCATAATTTCAGCTATTCTTCTGACTTTCACATCTACAACATGCGCCATAAAGATCAAACGCGCTTGCCCCTTGCTAGGACGAATAAATACCAAAGCTCATTCCAATATAACGGGCGAGGCAAAGGTGTGGAACACACTACCTAAACACATTAGGCAAATAACATCTCTGCCAAGATTTAAACAATCGCTGAAATGTCATTTTTGTAGTTAGAACCTTTGTTAGTTTAATTAGTCTTTATTCTTTCTTCCTGCATTTGCGCCAACATTTCATTGTATTCATTTTGAGTATATATATTTCTTTTAGTTGTTTAAAATATACAGGCCTCCATTTAAACCAGCAACAGCTGAATTGGACTAGCCTGTCTAAATATTGGTTAAATAAATGAAATAAAAATAAAGCAGTCAAACGTGAAACAAATCGATTGAGTTGAGCCGTTTCAACAGCAAAAAGCCATTCGACTTCCAGCCAATCCATGTAATTTTGCCGTCTTTTTCTCCTCAAACAAATTGGTAACTGATCATTGTAAAGCGCCTTTGAACATTCATATGGAAAAGGCGCTATGTAAATGCACAACTTTACCTTACTTTATCGCGATAGACTCAACCTTATAGTAGTAAAAGGATAGTTTTCCTTGTTTGTTGTCATCATAAATTCTTTATTCTTATAATAATATCTGTAAAGCCCCTTGAACGGATTTAAGGATAAGTGAGATATTATAAAATATAAATTCTTGTTATTGCTAACAGTTGCTTACTTAAAAAACTTTTAAAAAAAGCACAACACGAAGGGCTGAGTGGCTCTAGTAAATAACCCGCGCACGCAGTGAAATGAAGAACCTCGAGCTACAGCTGAGAATTTATCCACACAACGTTAAAGAACCTGCTTAGTCTGATAACTGAAATATAGGTTCTTATTTGCAAAAGTCAATTTCAAAGTTCCCAGACAAGACTCAAAACTTAACTAAAAAATATCTGATATAGTACACACGCTCTGACTGGTTGAGAGTATGTTACACGGATTCATTTTTAGACGAGTTTCATGTGCTAATTATTTCTTTTTTTTGATAAAATAAATATAAAATGGTTTTTCATATGACATAACCGGCTGTCAACACTTGGAAGATTGGAAAACTGCTCCCCTTCGCGTCGCGGTTTCCTTACTCTACTCTCGTGTTGTTCAACCCTCTCACGTGTTGACATCAGGCTATGTCACATAGAAAACCATCCTATATTTCTTAACTCAAACATAACGAACTGAGGTAAAATGACCAAGACATATAATTGGGGTCTTTAACAAATTGTCATTAGCTTGGTGAAGGTGACACACGATGACTTACATTTTGAAGACGTTCCTCTCGTCGTGTTCTCTCCTGGTCGGAACAGCCGGCTTCACTGGAGGAGGATCTGTTGTCGTGTAATCGCTGTAACAGTTCATCCTTTTCTTTCTGTAGCGACCTTTAGTAAAAGACTAGAAGTTACCAACTTGTACTGGTAATTAGCGGTTAATATAATTGTCCGTGCATCACTACTGAGCAGGAAAACTGACCTGTATCGTAGCTTCAGATCCTGATAACCTTGAAGTGTATCTCTCAAGGTCAGAATCCGCTCCTGTGTCGACAAGTCCTTCAGAAAACTGCTGGATGGTCCATGTGGCCCTTGTGGCGATACATAAACCTCGTCCTCCCCAATACTAGCTCCTCCCACCTCTTCTGCCGCTTGTTCACTGTCTTCACTCAAGCACCAAGCACCACGACCAATACGTGAGCTCCTTTCATCTCCCCCCTCGTCTATCGATCGTTCACTGTCCTCATTAAAGTACCAGGTACCGCGAGTAACGCGCGAACTCCCAGCACCTCGACCGACCCGTGACTTGGCACGACAGTGACTGACCATATCGTTTCGGTCCATGCCCCTCTCAGGGGAGGGGCTCACAGAGGAACCAGGCGACGTCCTTGGAGATGTTGTCGGAGAGGACCGAGGTAAAGTGGACCCTGAGAGACGTAATTCTTGTGATTTTTGCGCAGCAACTTCAGGTCTTTCCCCCGCTTGACCTGCAAACAAATTATCATGTGTTACAACAGCATAATTCTTTTTAATCTCTCATGAAGTGAAACAACGCTTTGTTCAATTGTATGATAAAAGGTGTAGTAACAGTAACAGGCAGCCAGTAGCACAAGTTGAAAGACTGTTAAGAGGTCGGACATACGACAGCACCATATAAGGCATACCAAAAACACACAAAGAGTGAGCACAAGTATTTCAACAATATCACTAGCAGATTCTACAAAAATGTGAAGACTGTAGACTGACAACTTGAAACTTCCCGAGGCCTTCATATTCCCTGAAATGCTTCCATTTCATGGTTATTAATGTTGTTGTTATTGCTGCAAGCTTGCGAGCAGCTTTTTAATCGTGTCCCAGTTCCCGACCGTGAGTACGCCAATAGGGGTTTCTTTGAGAATTTTTTCGTTCGACCTGCGACGAACGTTTGCCTCGATTTCATGCAGAGCTGCTCCTACGCAGACGTGACGCGTGACTCGGACAAAAGAATTAACTATTTCACGGGTATACTGAAACCACCCTAACCCGTGAAATATTTCTTAGTAGTTAGTGTCTATTATTCCAAAACAAACAAAAGCAGACAAAGGAATTAGGGAGTAGCCACCGCTATTAATCTATCAAATATTTCACGGGTCTTGTGAAATCATTCTATGTTATAGGGAAGCTACTCCCTTTCCTACCTTCTAAACAACTCTGAAAGCTCGCAGTAGTTGCTTTTAATCTATGATTACTCCTAGCCATTATTATTATTATTATTGTTATTGTTATTGTTGTTGTTGTTGTTGTTGTTGTTGTTGTTGTTGTTGTTGTTGTTATTATTATTATTATTATTATTATT
>JAOBYH010014458.1:0-12759 GCA_025403525.1 Umimayanthus kanabou | reverse complement strand
CTCTCTCTCTCTCTCTCTCTCTCTCTCTCTCTCTCTCTCTCTCTCTCTCTCTCTCTCTCTCTCTCTCCCTCCCTCTGACATACGGCTGTGAAGTTTAGGGAGCGTACTTGAAACATAACTTTGAAAAGCGGGATAAAAGTCCAATCCAATAGAGAAAGTTCACTAAATTTTCTGCAAGTACTATTTAAGTGTAAATAGAAAAGCAACAAATATTGCCTGTAGGGCCGAGCTAGGTAAATTTCCAAAAAGGTTTTCTGTAGATCTTTCAGCTTTGAAATATTCCAACCACTTATTGAACTTGCCAGATGATTCACTGGCTAAACAAGCCTTTTATGTGTCCAAGTCTCTGTACAATTGCAATAAAACAAGTTATCACTCTACTTCACACCAAATTTTAGCTTTGTATAATATAAATGATCCCAATAGATTAGAAAGTATTATCTCTCACACAACTCTAGAAAAATACAACAACCTTATGAAAAATGAGTACTTGAAGATATGGAAAGGAAACTTGACCAAACCTAGGAAACTTGATTTATATAATAAATATATCAATGTTCACTTTATCCTGATTTGCGATCAAAATTTCTCACACAACTAAAGGGAAAAGTTCATATCGATAACAAAAATACAGCAAATAGTATGTACCATCTATTGACATCACAAAACCAGTATGTGATTTGTAAATTATCAAAATTCATTTTAAAATGCTTCCAGTTACGAGAAACTATAATTGTCTGAATGATTACTATTGATGAGTAATAAGCCAGTTCGGAGTTTCAGAAATACATGGCATGCGCGCGTCGGGATAAAATGAAATATGCATGAAACTTAAGAAAGGAACGATAATGAATTCTCATCCCGCTTCATTGCGTTTCTTTGTTTAAATTTCACTAAATTTACATTTTATCCCGACGCGCGCATGTATTTCTGAAACTCCGAACTAGCTTATTGGTATAAGTTTAAACATTTATACGTTTATATTTTTAGTATGTATTATTATTCTTTGTTAAAATAGCTTTAGCAATATCTGTAAACACTGGTAATGCAAGTAAAGCAATTTACATCCTATCTCTGTCTGTCTGTCTGTCTGTCTGTCTATCTATCTATCTATCTATCTATCTATCTATCTATCTATCTATCTATCTATCTATCTATCTATCTATTTTTATGAATAAGCGAATAAACCCATACCGTGTAATTATTTGAAGAATAATTGTTTGAAAGAAAAACATGTTACCACGAATGGGAATCGAACCCACGTCCCCCTGATTACTAGTCGGGTGTGTTTACCACTACACCACCGCGACAACCATGCTGGCAACACGGCTATCTTGCGCAGTGTAGATGTGTAAATGAGTTGTTCCGGGCATTCTGTATGACAAATGGGAAAACAAGAGTAATCCGTGTCTTTACGAAACAGTCTGTATGACAAATGGGAAAAAAAGAGTAATCCGTGTCTTTATATATTATGATTATACTTGCCCTACCACTACTGTGGTATTGAGCATTCTGTGAGACACCATTTCGGATATTTCATTATTTAGTTATATAATTAATTACTATAATTGTATTGAGAAAATATTTTATAGTTTCCATAATTATAACTGCTTCCCTCATCTTGGACCGTTTCTCGGTATTCATGAGCCACTCACCCGCGTTGTATTTCAATTTCAGTTCACCCTTGACAGACGCTTTTGGTACCACGTGACAACCCCTGCCTCTGATTCGTTCGAGAACATGCTCAGGTGGCCAGTGTTTACGCCTTTCTCGCGAAAACCAGTCTGAAGAAAACAAACACATAAAGTCAGTAACAACAACAACAACAATTTGTATTTTCTACTCAACATAACTTAACCCTAGAAGGCGTAAGGGTTGGGGGGGGGGGGGAGGAGGGCAAAGCATGTATACATATCCCTAGAAGCCTTGAGGGGGTCAAATTGACCACCCTCTCGCTTTTTTTCCCTTTAAATTTTTGCTGCTTGACCGACTACCAAAAACTTTGGTACAACTGTTCTTTGTTGGTTAACACATCTTTTGACGCTAATTAGGTGACGTCACAGCTGATGACGTCATCATAATAATAAGACACGCTATTTGTGCATTGACTACGTAATTACATTTTTTCGTTTAAAAAGTGACTAAATACTGAAAACTTTACAATGGACTGTAACTATTTTGTTACTTTTAATCGCTAAATGCTATTTTATCCCCATTTTTAATATTCAATTCAAATTTGAATAAAATGTGAAATTTTAAAATCCAAGATGGCGGCCGCTTGTGACATCATTTATGAATCTATGATTGTCATGGAAACCAATTAGACACCACTCGGTTACGCTTAATTGAAAGTACAAAGGAAGCTCATTATTTGTGCCAAATATCATGTCAATCGGATGAATGGTGTCGAAAGTAGTGGGAAGGGGTCCGATTGACCCCCCCCCCCTCCTCCTTATGCTTTCGTGTAACTTTTTTGGCTTATGCCTTCTAAGATTAATGATGAAGAATAGTTTATCTCATTTGTCAACGACACTTCAAAGTACAATAATACAATTTTACAAAAATATCTAAAGGTAAAATACTCAGCAATTAACCGAAACCTTTTTGTAAAGCACATGGAGCTTGTAGTCATTCGTAAACTCTTCACAGCTAAATGTAGCAATTGAAATTTTGAGCATAGCTTGCGTATTCTTGCAAACTAATCCGACGTTTCTCATTTTGCTGCAACAAAGTTAACGGCTAGCAATGAACTCATATTTTCCTTTACCATTTATAACTATCATCAACATTATTATTATTATTATTATTACCCCGCCACTAGGAAAAGCAATAGTTGTTAGGGTATTGTGGATATCAGTTACTTACTGTCTGCCCTAATGGGCCACTGAGGGTGATGTATTCCCACAGTGAAGTCACAGTAGAATAAGGTTAGCTCTCTCTCTATTCCACTACAGCAGGGACAGCAGCAATCGGCGCATTCATTAAAAGCTGTCTGCTCTTTCTTCACCTTCACTGTTATCGCCGGACCGTTGACTGTGACCTCTGGACTTTTGGCGTCTCTATCAAGTTCAGTAAACTGAACTTGTTTAATGTGCCGAGACAGGAGGTCCTGCATCTTGATGATTGACAGAAAATGGCAAACTTTATCTTCCACGTGACGAGACAGCGTAAGATTCTTCCAGTGCTGGAGCTTAAGAAAACTTAGAGAAAGCCACATGAAGCCTTTCGGTATTTTTTCATTTAAGGTTGTTATGAAGGTGGGCGGATTGTGCTGATCCACCGAGCCTTCCGTAAATGTAGTACCAGCGGTAACCCCATCGGGAATGAGCATCAAGTCATAGTCTGTGGCGAGAATTGCGCTGGAAGGCTGCAGCTTTCCATAGCCTTCTCTCAGACTTCCCGTTGGGAGAATGCTGAAGAAAAACTCTGGCATTTCTTTATCGAGGTGGACCATAACTTTCTTGATGTACCGGTTGTTTTGGGTGTAGTGCAAGGACAATTCTTGTGTTAAGGGTGGGTACTCCGAATAACGCTGGATGGCTGTTTCCAATTCTAGTGTGGTGGCACAGTCAAATCGACAGATGCAACAACCATAGCACCACCTAATAAAATTGATGCCGCAGGATCTACATCGGCGGTTGGTACAACAGCACAACCAAGTGATAATTACCACTGCTATTATCGTGCTTATCCCTACCACAATCGTGACGTTATCGTCTCCTAATAACAATGATACCAAATAATAACAATTGTAATGATAATATCAACAGTAATTAGCAATAAAGAAATAACAAGTAGACAACAAAATTAATAAAATAATAATAATGATACTACTGCTACTTATTACCATTACTAATAATAATGTCAGAAGACCCAACACAAAAGCATTTAGAATTAATTAATGAATGGAGTAGCAAGTGGCTCAGGGAAGGTCAGATAACAGAAGAAATTGCTGATTGGATTACCAACACTCAGCCGAGACCCGGGACGGCTTTTGGCAATGTTAAAACTCACAAAGTTGGTAACCCGCTCTGCCTTATTACTTCCTGCTGCGGAACAGCAATTGAAAAGTTATCGGCCTTCACTGAATATTATTTTAAGCCCTTAGCCGAAAATCTACCTTCTTTCATCAAAGATACCACGCATTTAACTAATAAGATCGATGAAGTTAATCAATTGGGCCCTTCCCATCCGGTACTTTATTAGTTTCATGGGATGCAGTGGCCATGTTTCCCAATATTGACAACGAATTGGGGGTTACAGCGGTTAAAAATGCATTAGACGCGAAATCTGTCAAAACACCATCTACAGAATGCATTTTAGAGGCAGCAGAAATATGCTTAAAATCTAACAATTGCAAATTTGACAACAACTATTTGCAACAGCACGGAACCGCGATGGGCCCAAAGAACGCGTGCTCCTTAAATGCAGACCTGGCTATGGGCGTCATTGATAACAAAGCAAAATTTGAAGGTGTGATTAATCCCATGTTATGGTTGAGATATAGGGATGATATTTTTGATTTGTGGACGCAGGGTGAGGAGAAACTTTTTGAATTTACCTACTATATCAATTCATTATATCATACCACCAAATTTGAATTGGTTTATTCTGAATGCAGCCTCAATGTTTTAGATGTTATTCTCCACTTGCAGGATGGTTTTATTACAACAGATATTTATTCCAAGCCCACTGATAACCATTTGTACTTGCCATACTCTAGTTCACACCCAGAGCATTGTAAGAGGGCTATCCCTTATGGACTAGCCCTTAGAATCAGACGTAATTGTTCTACTGACGCCTCTTTTGTGAAGCGCTGCAATGAATACAAAGGCTATCTTAAACAACAAAATTACAACGGGAACTTGGTAGATAAACAATTTGAGAAGGCCAGTAAATTACTAAGATCAGAAGTATTGAAACCCAAAGTGAAGACTGTGAAAAAAAACCCTTTCCTTTGGTGGTCGATTACAATCCTAGGCTGCCTATTATTTCGGCAATTATCAAAAAACCTATTTACTTGCTTGAGTCCAATCAACAAGTAAAGGATATTTTTCCTGCAAAATCCGTTATTCCAGCGTACCGCAGAACAAAGAATCTGAAGGACATTCTTGCACCTTCCAAATTCAAAAGAAATCAAAACAATGAACCGTTACGCAACTGCGGGTGTTTTAAATGCAACAAAATATGTGATCTCTGCAGCAATTATTTTTGGAAGCCGATGAATTTTGTGAAGTAAAATTTGTGAAGCAAAATCTTTTGTGAAGAGCTGCAATGAATACAAAGGCTATCTTAAACAACAAAATTACAACGGGAACTTGGTAGATAAACAATTTGTGAAGGCCAGTAAATTACTAAGATCAGAAGTATTGAAACCCAAAGTGAAGACTAAGAAAAAAAACCCTTTCCTTTGGTGGTCGATTATAATCCTAGGCTTCCTGTTATTTCGGCAATTATCAAAAAACACATTTACTTGCTTGAATCCAATCAACAAGTAAAGGATATTTTTCCTGCAAAATCCGTTATTCCAGCGTACCGCAGAACAAAGAATCTGAAGGACATTCTTGCACCTTTCAAATTCAAAAGAAATCAAAACAATAAACTGGTACGCAACTGTGGGTGTTTTAAATGCAACAAAAGATGTGATCTCTGCAGCAATTATTTTTGGAAGCCGATGAATTTTCTAGTTTCGCAACCGGCCAGTCATACAAAATCAAACAAAATCTTGGATGCAGTTCGGCCGGAGTAATTTACTTAGCTTCATGCAACAAAGTCAGATTCAGAAACCACAAATCTGACATGAAAATAAACAAAAAATGTTGTGAGCTTGCCATCCATTATAACAAAATTCCTCAAGATCTTTCAGATTTCAATTTAATTGTCATCGAGAAAATAATTAACACCGACGGGGATCTAGATGAAATTTTATTAAAGCGGGAGGGATACTGGGCAGCGCAATTACGCACCTTGCAGCCTTTTGGTCTCAATAAGCGCTGCGAATTCAGATCGAAAATACGCATCAATTATCAGGTTCCATAAAATTACACATTTAAGAGTGGCTGACTGAGAAAACCAGGCAGAGGTCAGAACATGGGGGTCGGCCGATCTCCACCATATTTCTGTTGGTTGTCACCCTTGACTAACTAGTAACCATGGTAATATTTGTTTCTTAATTGTTTTAATTACTTTCAGATTAGACCACCCCCTGAATTACTCAATTTCACGAGGTTGAATTCATGGATTTTAGGTGAACTTCATAAGCTAATATCTTCCGGTGTATTCACTCACGCAAATGACCCAAGATTTTCCCAAAACCAAATGCATATCTCGGTTATTGCATGCACATAAAAGCAAGTGGTTATTTATTCTCTCTAAAAAATCTGCATGGAAACAAAGACAGCATTTTTCACGATTTTTCCACAAAGGCAAAACTGCTCTATTTGAAGGACTTGTTTCTCAAAAGTCCGGGAAAGTAAAAGTAAGGGACTATTTGTCAGCAACTTACCTTACATAGGAGTATGATTTAAAGTAGAGTTGAAATTGGGCCAACGATTTTTATAATTTTAACGGTTCACTGTTTCTGGGCCAAAGTCCAATATTTGTCTTTTTCTGCTGTTTCCAAATCGGCCGTTTCTTCCTTCAAAATGCTGCAAATTGCTCATGGGGAACATAGTAGGACGCGTATACCATCACTGGCACAAGTTCCACGAGTTTCCCGTCATCTGTCTCTCTATCTTTTGGAAATTTAATCACCGAGGGATACATTTTATACGGTCACCGTCACGCAAGGTGAAGGTCACATCAGTGAGATGCGCTCAAAGCCTCAATATCGGCTACGAAATATTTCAGAGTAATATATACCTGCTCAAAAGAATGGTTCCATTTCGTCCTTAGATCCTCTGTACTGTTGTCAAGAGTTTAGTTCACACTTCACGGATGAACCCTTCAAACACTATTCGAGCGGTCAATTTGAGCGAGTTGGTAATCAGTTACGAGTCAGGCGTAGTTTCACTATGCTGACCACTCGAATCATGCTGTAAATTGTTCACTCATTTCTCTTGGCCCAGTGAGAGTTACTTGTATTTTCCAACTGACACAAAGATTGCAAAGATCCCTGTTAAATTACTGACGCGACTTAGTTGGACAAGTTTATAAAAGCTCTGCGCCATTTGCATGACAAGGTAAACATGCTAAGTAACCTAGCGTTAGTGCCGATGGGAGACTGGGTAGAATATAGTATTTTTTGCTCTGTTCAGACCTATTCATTTAAAAAACCTCATAACGTGCAGCTTATGATCGATCTCGGCCGGCCTTTCATGCAGTACTTAGCATTACCTTCATTCAGCGAACTGGAGTGCGTGAAGGACGATGACTGCGGACGAGATTAGCAGCCATAAAATTGAAATAAGTTTTTATTAACCTGCTATCTCGTATCTCACAGTCGAGCCTTATTTTTGCCAGGCGCGGTTTGCCACTCACCTTGATTCGCTGCCGTTTACATAAATTCATATGTTATGCCTCTTCATGTAGATATAGCTACTCCGTTTTAAATAAAGTGTAACATTGTTATATTCAGTTATTGTAAAAACTAACGCATGGGTTCCCTGTACTATAGCTTCAAATTCTAAATGCTTGAAAATGTACCATTTCAAAATTAAAGAAATGAAGCAATACCAAAACTTTAAACGCGTAGTCTAGTCGCATACGTACATGATTCAGACATGTTACAAAAGATTTGGGGGAAAAATCACAGATGTTATCTGGAACTGACAGTGCGAAAAGCAAAATAATATTTACTTAGTTTTAAAATTAAAAGGAGAACTTCGTACACCTTGCAAATTTCACCGCGGAAACAAGGAGTTTTGATTAGTTGTTCTTCGGTAGAAATGACCCCACACAGTCATGGCAAGAAGAAAACATTGTAAATATTTGTCAGTGTAGTTTGTTCGGCCTGGGTGAATAATATCAATTGCTCGTTTTTGGTATTTATGAAGTCCCAGTGTGGGGCGACCCAAAAACATGGAAAGACTATTTCCACACCCTTGTCGAATTGTCGAAGGGACGTTAGGCGGTATTTACGGTCACTTGGGGCTAGTGGTGCGCGGGGGCAACACGGCCACGTGCAAGTATCTGAGATAGATCTAATAATGAACAGAGCTGGGCTTTTTATGTACAGTTCCTATTAAGTGAATTGCATGATGATATGCCCCCTACACAGAAAGCTGTTGACCTTAAATTTGCCTGAGGGTAAATCCACTAAATATGGTTATCCATCTCATGAAACAAGACACACGAAAACAGGGGGAAATTCAGGCAATCGGCGCATAACAAAGCTTGTCTCCGAAGAAATTTTCTGGTTGTATGACAGTGTTGTACCAATTGGAGAAGGTACAGTATGTTTTTTATTTCTTGAATTCAATACTACATTATTTGGAGTTCTTCAAGAAATAATTCATTGCTTGTGACACGCAAGCTTTATCCGAGGGCTTCAAAGGATTTTGTACACGCCACAAAATAGTTCCTTTATCATAAGATGGGAGCGTTTCACATGCCGCCCCTTTAATATCATGGACCATATGGATATCATGCACTGATGTGCCCGCTGATATGTAGCTGCTCTGAGTAATGCATAGAGCTCGTGAATAAATGTATAATTAATGTAATATTTTTTCCGTTCTTTTATAATTGATAGTTGGTAATCGTTTAAAATGGCTTAAGTGTAAGTTGCCACTATAGAAATACCTTGTTACTTGCCGAACCACCTATAAGTAGTTGACGAGTGTTAAAGAGCGCGAATTCAGTACTCTAACTACACATTGCAATCTGTATAGCAATTGTAAGAGCTGCAGAATGAAGCATGTCCGTGACAGATCGCAATGTCTAACAGCTACAAATGTAAGTAGGAAAATAAACTAGTATCAAACATAAATAACAAGACGGCATTACCCTTAAACGTTTACGGGGGGGGGGGGGCTGTTTGGACCCCCTTGGAAGGTTCTTCTGAACTCAAATTTGTGCCGTTTAACCTTTTGCCAAAACGTTTTGCAAAACTATTTCTTGATTGTGCACACATCTTTTGACATTAACTAGATGACGTTTTATTGATGGCACCATCATGGTAAGTCACGAAAGTGATTGTAAACTCGCTGTTTTTTTGTTTTCTTGTAATTATTTTATAACTTTAGCCCATAAAACAATGGTCTCTAACTATTTCAAACAATAAATCTCAAAATTAATCAAAGTCTCGGAAAGTCGAAAATCCAGAATGGTCAAAATTAGCCATTTTTAATTTTCGCAGTAAATAATTGACCATTGTCTGATTGGAAATCATTTAGTGGATCACGTATTAATTGCATGCCAAAGGGCAGCCCCTATTAAAATGAAAATCTTGGGAGGGATACAAATACCCCCCTCCCCTCTTTCTCTCTCTCCCTTCATATTAAAGTGTTGGTGTTTCTCCAAATGATCACTGAAATTTCTAAGCTTGTCGCTGCATGTTCCTGCTCGACGGAATAACTCTGCGATTAGTGTAAATGTTCTTGCTATGTATTTCCACTGGATCAGTGTTAATCGCCAAGTGCTGTATTGGAAAAGAGTAGCTGTAATGCTAATCAGAAAAGTATATTGTCTGTACAAACAGCAGGTAACTGTGACCGAACGTAAGGAACTTTTATTTCGTATTTTGCAAAGAAACACGGTTAATAAGTTAGGGTACTGACAGTATACTAAGTATTTCCTTAGATCAGTTAATCGTGCTTTATATTGATTTGGCTCCCAAGTTAAAGTTCGTTGTAGCTTTAAAATGAGAGTATTTTATGCATTTGACAGACGACGGCCTCATAGTATGGCCAGTTTCTTCACCATACCGAAACTGGGGCAAACTGTTAGTAACTTACAACTAAAGCCTGAGTGTCTGATGAGGAAAAATGATGTTTTCGAGAACTAGACTACGAGTAGCCCGAGTTTCAGGCTCACTCTTTGTTTGCTGCTCGCTGGGCGTCGCTCGACAGGCTAAGCTACAAGTATCCCTATTTTCCTTTTGAGATATAAATATAATAAATTGCCCTTAAAATCGGTAGTAAATGAAATGAAAATCGCAAGTGTACGCGGACGAGCCGGTGTTCACGCGCTGCGGGCTGGCTTGTCTGCTATCATTTCTGATTTTTTTGTGCACCGTAACTGAAAGGGGAAATAAGGATTGCCCGTTTTCTATGTAAACACCGATTTTAAGGGGCCAATCACTACTGAGCGCAACAACTATACGATTTTTTTTTATATTAATATCAAATACCAAGCCACTACAGGATGTATTTGATTAAACCTAATTCTTTATATACCCGGAACTAATTTGGCACATCATCAAACATCAGAAACTAAGGAAGAGTCACTGATAAAAGGCTGGACTTGGGCAGAGAATTTAATAGAAGCAGTTGAGAGAGGGGTAAAAAGGAGGGGAGTATTTAGGTTAGTGCATTTAGTAAGATCTCTCAGTGCCAACCAGGATGTTTCGGGTTTAATCTACTTCCTTCGCCATACCTACCGGGGACACCTTAATTTGGCATTAAGCCGTTGGTTTTGTCTCCTGAAATGCTATCTTAAAAAGAATATCCCGAAGGTATTGCCGGTGTTTTGGTGAAGGACACAGTGGACAGTACGTCCTAAGACCCATTTATGTAAGTGTGTTACTCTCAATAATTTAAGTGTCTTCAATCTAGCTTGTCACACTGGATCTTTCATATACCCCCCCGCCAAGTCTGTGCGCCAGCAATAATGCCAGGTTACTCAGTTTCCATGTTTCCATGTTAGTGACAGTAATAATAGCGGAAGAAGCTTGCACCCACAGCTTATTCAAGTTCTACAAAATCGGCTTTATTATTGGCTGGCACAAAACACAAGAGTTTTTACGTTTAAAAAATGAGTGAGGATTCTCCAAATGTAGACGGTACGACGAACTACACAGTACACGTGACTCTCAGAACTCGTTCAAATGATGTTTGAAAAGGTCGATACTCCGCGAGTACACAAGAAATGCAAACGAAATGAAACAACTCTTTTGAGTTTAGCATAAATACCTTGCCTTGAAGAGATTCCTTTGCTGTTAACCTCTTTCATTCCGTATGTATTATAGTTTTGATTATCATAGATCTCACTGATGTAACCTTGCGTGACGCTGCCTATTAATATTTTCATTTATGATCAAATTTCCAAAAGATAGATAGACAAAGCATGGGAAACTGCTGCCAATGACTGTATACACGTCCCACTGTGTTCCCCACGGGCAATTAGCAGCAATGGAATTCATATTGAAAGCAGAATCTGCCAATTTCGAAACAGCAGAAAAAGTCAAATATTGGACTTTGGCCCAGAAACAGTGAACCGTTAAAATTTCAAAAATCGTTGGCCCAATTTCAACTCTACTTTAAATCATACTCCTATGTAAGGTAAGTTGCTGACAAATAGTCCCCTAGTTGTACTTTCCCGGACTTTTGAGAAACAAGTCCTTCAAAAAGTGCAGTTTTGGCTTTGTGGAAAAATCGTGAAACATGCTGTCTTTGTTTGCATGCAGATTTTTTAGAGAGAATAAATAACCACTTGTTTTTATGTGCATGCAATAACCGAGATATGCATTTGGTTTTCCGTGAATAAACCGGAAGATATTAGCTTATGAAGTTCACCTAAAATCCATGAATTCAACCTCGTGAAATTGAGTAATTCAGGGGGGGTGGTCTAATCTGAAAGTAATTAAAGCAATTAAGAGCGGCTCTCAGTAATTTTGCAGCCGCTCTTAAGAAACAAATATTACCATGGTTACTAGTTAGTCAAGGGTGACCTCCAACAGAAATATGGTGGAGATCGGCCGACCCCCATGTTCTGACATTTTTTTATTTTGCCTGGTTTTCTTAGTCACTCTTAATTGTAAAGTCCCATCATATTTATAAGTTGGACTACTATTTTAGTACTAAGATATATTTCATTACCCGTATAGCAGTAGTAAGAATGATTTACTTGTTAATTTAGTACTTTTGTTAGCAAATTACGCTATGGCTAAAATCAGAATGTACTAAATGCAATTATTTTCCTTTTCTTGAATACTGTTATACAAGCCATGTTAAGTCATTGTCACTCACGAGTACAAATACTGGACTCTTGTAATATCTAAGCCATATTATCTCTAGATTTTTAACTTGTATATTTTTAAAATTTTTAAACTTAAGAAGGCCGAACAGCCGAAACGTTTCTTATTAAATCTACTGGACCTTCGAGAAGTTTTGTCTTCCTCTTCTTCCACTTATACGCAGCTTTATATATATATAACACATACATATATATATCACGATAAGCACGGTGTGTACTTTGTGTGCCCAAGTTCACGAGCTGCCGTAATGCCATTATGGTGGTAACCGGGAGGGCACGTTGTTATGGTGGTAACCGGGAGGGCACATTGTTCTATCGTATATATTTATATGGACTGAGTTTGGAGAATGCCGTTTCGAGAAAATTATATTTTTGGGGATGAGACTATTTTATCTGCAGAAAAAAGAAAATTTTCCTCATTTGATGCGGACTGTTCTGTACTATTCGATTTTTTGTTCTGCGAAACGTTTAAGGCCTTGGTAGCAAAATTGAAGAAATCACTTAAAACTTTTGACTGAGCTTTATCAATAAAAAGGAAATAACAGAAAATATCGTTCGCCGTTTCTCTGCTTTGTCCAATTTCAATTTCAATTCAATTTCAATTTCTTTATTACATTACCTTAC
>JAOBYH010014457.1:0-20785 GCA_025403525.1 Umimayanthus kanabou | reverse complement strand
TACCCACCCCCCCCCCCCCCCCCCCTCCCCGCGTCATCTGAAGTTTAGTTAATAAATTTGACTATCAGCACTAGTAATGCGCTTTATCTCTTTGGAAAGTGAAATTGAAACAGGGCATACGCCGAGTTGCAAAGTTTATGTTGTTTACCAGCTTTGGTGGAGCTATGTTTTAAAAAGGAGTCAGAAATTGAGCCTGAAATGAAGGTGTCGGTATTGAAATCAGCAGCTGCTTTTGTTTGTTTTTGTTGGTGCCATTCAGGAAAACCACTAACATTGGAGTTTCGTTCTTCGACGTCATGACCACTTTCCGCATTTCTGTTGTTCCAATCAGAACCACGGGGTATGACATCTATGCCATATTTAGAACTGTCAAACTGATTCAATTGCGCATGAGCGGAATGAGTTGAAAACCAATGAAGTGAGCCGATGCGGGGGAATACCCTGCTAAAAAAAGATAACCAATCAGATTGGAGTATTTTGGACATCATAATCAGTATGAATATAACCCAGATCCAATCTGTATAACTTTAGTTTTAACTGCGCGGAGTAGAGCAGAAGACAACGGATTTTAGGAGGCTTGATCAAAAGATACAATAATCCGCAGTCACTGAAGCAATAGAAGAGAAGTAAACATTGTAAAAGTGTCGAAGTTGAAGGATGCTTGATTCTCTTCTGGTAGAATACGTCTTAGGTGAGATTTTACCTCGCTGCCGACAGTTGACAACTGGTCGGCGACGCGAGGCCTGTAAGTATAAGTAATGGATTTAAATAAAATATATACGCAGACAAAGTCAGTTGGTGCCCAATTGCGGTAAAGTATTTTTGCGCTTAATCGAAGCATTATTTGTGGGTGTTTACGCCGAAAATATCACACAAACCCATTTTAAAATCGGCATTTTTTAAATTTGAACGATATATACAAGGTTTAATATCCCGTCATGTCCATTCAAGACAATATCCAAGCGCATATTGACAACGGTGTAAAGTATCGACTAAACTATAGTTTGGGGATTTAGACATCTTTTAATATCAATTTCAAAAAAGACATATGCATATATAACAGCAAGACCAGCGAAGAGTGCGTAAGTCGCAATGTCAACATATGTTTTATTATAACATAATACATATCCGCCGGCTCCGTGCATAATCAGGTAGGTAATGCTATGGCTACTGGCCCACGCATTTTCTGTATTCTGTCCGCTCCACTGACACGGCTAGCTGGCTGGTGTATTAGTGCAAAATTTAAAGACAGTTCAATGATGTTTGCGTTGTGTAAAAAAATGTAGTTGGAAAAAATCAGTAAAGCGGTTGAACCAATCATGATTTTTTGAGGAAAAAAATTAAAAAACTTAAGTGCAATAATCCATAGCCTCCAAGAGCTTCAAAGGCCTTTTCAAAAACATACTTTTGGCTCTTGCCAACACTTAAATATTCAGTTCGAATTTGAGTTTGGTTGTGAGAAGAATTCTGAAATATCTAATTTTTTACGTCATTTAGCGCGATTCTCGGTGCAGCGTTACCAGCGAGTTTTTCAAACTATTTTTAAGCTAGCAGAGAGAAACAAAAATTCTTGACGGAGTTTTTTCACTGTTCAGACCCAATTAGAGAAGCAGATTATTTTTACTATTTTTTGCCGGGGTTTGTTTACAAATTGCTCTCTTGCATGACCTAAAGGTTTGTATATTCAACTCTATTATGCACAAAAATATTAAAGAACGTTCAAGAATAATTTTAGGCTAAATATATCATAAGTGAGTCAAGAACAAAATGATCTGTCATTTGGTTCTCATAAAGAAAATCGGATATTCCGTCCCCGAAAACAGATGCCTTCACAAGCACAATATTAAGTTTCTTTATCTTTCTATCATATCCCATCATTTATATAATTATATTTGTCGAGTAGGTTCCAGCACTACAGTACAGCTGTATGAATCAGTGAGTTCAAATACAACGGTATTAGAAATGCTGTCTGTTTTGGTACCGGCGCAGTAGGGTACAGTAGTCACTAGACAGTCGGTATTAATTATTTAATATACTACGAAAAATACTATCACTCATAAGGAAACAGAACTATCACTGAAGCTGCATTTAAACGCTGTACGCCCGGGTCATCAAATGCCAACGAGTTAATCAGCTAGAACCGAATTACTTTTGAGCATCAGCATGACCGTTTACTGAATAGGCAATACATGTAGTTTCAACTTGAGCGCATGGAGAATCAGAAATTTGGGCCTTCCAGTGGTCAGCCCCGTTGTGGCACCTGCCCGCCTCAGAGTCGGCGAGAAAAACCAGTGTCACTTAGAGTAGCGGCTCTGATAAAATGCAAACAAAAAGCGTTATAGACATGGATATCGGGCATTTTAAAATATATCCTTAGTAACTTATTGTTTGACTGTGATACTTATTAGAATTGCAAAACACCAAAAAACACCTCATCGGCCTCATGGCCGGATGTGAAGGCTTTTGCCGTCGCCGTCTTATTTCCATGTTTTCTTGCAGTCCAAGCAAAGCAGAATTTTTTACTGTTCACAGAACAGCGAATGCAAGACATTGATCTACAAGTCTCGATATAAAATCAACCAAGAACCTAGTTTTATAGTTTTTCAGTTATTTGTTGGCGCTGTCTCACTTGTTCGGTTGCGGTCACCGGCGACTCCACTGAACTCGAACAATGGGCATCGAATTTGGGCACGCAAAAAAGAAAACAGATGAAGCTTTAGCCTTTTCTGCTTATTGTTCCAACAAAAACCTCTAACCACTGATAGTTTCTGTTGGTTTTGGTTTCATTTGTAAATAATTAAGCGCATTAAATCATCTGGAAGAAGTACACAGCAACACCGCCATTGACAAAAATTTCCCACAACCCGCCAACTTCAAGAAATTATGGTATGTTGGCAAGCAGATGCTTCCCCAAATATGGCGGAGACCAAGTTAACGTTTCCAATAGCATTGTGGGAAAATGTTCCATATTTGGAAAAAGATGATGACATTTTTTGGTCTAGACCAATCAGCAAGCGCCATCTGCAGCTAAAATTCCCAGTTCACATTGCGAGGACTTATTTCTCAGAGGCAGTCGTGGAGGCGTGTTCTGTGTGATACGTTTTTACATTTTGTGAACACTTGCTCGTTCTGTCTGGAGAAACGGCCTAATTTCCACTGCAAAACTGGCAAAAGACATTCGCTTAAGAGTTCTTGTGACATACTAGTGAAGAGTTTTGTGAAACCTTGCGGTTAAAGATGGAATTCGAAGAGGTTGGTTCCTTCGAGTCAGGTATGAACGAACTTGTATAAAATTACTTGGCGCCCGACAAATATTAATCATTAAATGTCGTTAAAAAATATAGCTTTTGACTAAGAACGTAATTCTGGGAAATTCAGGTAGTTTAAAAAGTTCGCAACGGAATGGCGTAGTTTATTTCCTCAAGAGTTGGTTCAAAATCTGAAACTAAAATCGAAAGCAAAATGCATTGTTTCCGTGTGTCTGGCATGGTCACGGCATAGGGTTTGCAGTTATTTAATTTATAACTTCAGTTTCAATATTGGACTGGCTGTGTTACAGGGAATTAAAAGACGTTTTAGTTACAGTAACTAGAGCTTTAGTATCCTTTCAGTTAAGCTCTGGAAACCAGCAAAACTCGACAAAAATCTTGTCCAAAAATCTTGATGTGATTTTTGGCGTGTCAGTAATTTGATCCGACCGAACTTTGAAATATTGTTCGCACCCAACCCGAATATACCAAATTGCATAACCGCGACTTACAGCGTTTGTGAAATCAAAGTTTCTTTCAATTTGTGCTCATGAATACAGACTAAAAAATCAGTTGGACTCTTCGTACTCCGTGATCGATGAAATATCCCAGAGCTTTGAATCGCAGAACTTGCGTGGCAACTGAACTGTCGAGAAAAAAAATAAAATTCAAAAGTTTGATTTTCTGTCTTATCAGTGTCATATTTCTCTTAAGAACTTGTGCAATTTTTCTCCAGAATTGATTGTTTCCCATGATAGTTAATGTACGTTAAGGTCAAGAGTATTACTTTACGAATTCAACATATTTTAATATTTTTTTTCCTTTTTGTTGTTGTACTTAACTACTATTTTTCAGTTTGTGGTGATCGTCACTTGCTTTTTGTCTCGACAGGTCAAGATGGAGGCCAAACTATTTTTGATTTCTTGAACACGAACCAGAGTATTCACGGTAAGAATTGATAAGACAGTTTGATTTGAAGATAGTATTATATGCAAATATCGGTTTTGTTTTCTGCACGTTGTAGTGCGAGTGCGAATGTTTTACATGGTGATGCTTGTGTCGGAAATTTGTTTTAAAAATAAAGCTTGTTAGATTTGCAGACAACTGCTAAATACATACATGATTCATTTGTCTTATTGTTTAGTCTGTGACTGGTGTTTCTGTTTCACTCTTTTAGCAGAGTCTATTCATATTTTGGCAGATGTTACCTGTCAATTAGTCAAACCATATTAGGGTTGATGTCTGACTAATGCAGACCCTGAAAGAACATCAGCATGTTATGCACTGTTTAATGTTTAGCCCCGGGACTTGACTTTTTTGGGGGATGCCAGCGACACTATGTACATTAGGTGTAAAATGTAAAAAATGTCCATGAGGGTTCAAATTCTAAGCTTACAGTCAAAACAGGTAGCTTCTTTCAGTCTCAGCCCCCCACCCCTACCCTGGGGCTAAACAATGACAGGTGCACTATCCTCCTAGTAGCTTTCAGTTGATTTGCAGAGAGCCTTCTGGTCTAAACCATTTCCTGCCTGGCTACTATACTAAGTGGATTATGGCTCACTGAAATTCAGTTTTTCTCTGTGCTATTTCTGAATTGCTTGTGATTTTATTGCAGAGATGCCAATGGGAGATCAGCAGTTCAATTTGCCTTTTGATTTCTTGACGCCACCCCAACCATTGAATCCCCTTGGAGACAGTGAACCATTTTCATCATTTTGTGACCCGAGTCTGACATCTCCCCCAGTGCTTTGTGATCAGAGCCTCCCATCTCCTCATTCAGAGATCCTGGATAGTATAGCTTCCTCCCCAGTGCTGTCCCCATCACCAGCCTCTGTAGAATCACCATACTCTGCCGAATCAGGAATTGAGGATGACGCTGATATGGAGGACTGCAGCCCTCTTGATTTCATTCAGACTGAGCTGACTGTTGGACCAGTAGTGACAAGTGTAGCCGATGTTCCAATGTGTCCTGCCCCTGCTATACCAGCAGTTTCAAGCCCTGCATCCACATCTTCACCCAGCAGCCCCAGGTCAAGAAGCTCTACTTCCTCAAGAAGAAGACACATCAGGACTTCCAGTCAAGAAGAAGTGACAACTGCAACTTTGGCATCTGTACAACAAGAACTTCAAAATCTGATTAACAGAGTCAGCTCATCTACCCAGCCAATAATGACCACTGAAGCGTTTTCCTTCGCAAACACTCCTGTTGTGAATGCAGTCACCGGCCCTGTACCTGCCACCTGTCCTGTTTCAACTGGAACTTGCACTAATCAGGGCACAGTCCTGATACCAAATGAAGTTGTTCCAGTGAGCACCACACCAGTTACTACTGATGCCAGTCAACCCCTTTCATCGCCAATGCAACAGCCTGTGGTTTCAAATAAAGAGACAAATTGTGTTATTGGGAAAACCACAGGAACACCAAAACTGGTCATCGTAGAGGAACCAGAAGAGGTAAAGTATATGCCAAACTTGAATTGTCTAGTACAAAAACGACAGAAGTGACTTTTTTATGAGAGTGTAATTCTCCAACGAGAAAACAGGACTTGCTTAGGGAGAATTATGAACTGTCGGTTCACTGAGTCGTTCACACCACTATTGCACCAGTGTCTTCACTTGTTCAGTGATAGACAGCATAAGTGCTTATGCAGCCTGTTAACTGTTCTAAGTGTCATTTTTGGACATTTATTATTTTGAAGAATTTATAGACTCAGTTAAGGGTACCTCCAACTCTGCAATGAACTTTCATTGTGTTGAAGTGAAATCATTTGTCTCAGAAAGCTAAATGTAGTCACCTTTTGTTTTAGAATTACCGAGCAAGATATGAGAGTGAAGGATGCAGGGGACCTATTCATGGCACCACTGACAACTCATTCCCAACCATTAAGGTAGGTAATATAAAGTAACTGCAGGAATTATTGCACTGTGGGATTGAATGATTTACAAGAACTTTCACTGAACACAGCTTACAAAAGGTAAAATTATCAGTGCGTGAAATGCTTTACAGGGATTGCACTACATATTTTTGCATTGAGTCCTGGGAATCCATGATCTTGCTGATTTGGAGTCACCTAAAGGTTTGAAGGGTCCCATAAAACTGGATCCATGAGAGTAAGTTTCTATATTTGCATCCCAGGGATGCATTACAAATTTGAAAGTGCATTTTTTGGGAAGTACTTTGCGTATAAATGCACGATTTTTGTGTTAATGCAATCCCTGCTTTATATCCTCCAGGTAGGGGTTATCACTGCACCAAGTAAATACCGTATTATCTAATTACCAAAACTGTAAGAAAAGGACAATTATGATACAGTCATATTGTCATATGATACAGTCATATAGTGCACTTGTTTTTATGAGCAGCTTAATGCTATAGGGTAAGGCCAATTTAAATATTGCCAAACACATATTGTACACTTAAGTATAATTAACTTATGACTGCCTTATCCTCTCGCACTTCTGTGATCTTGAATCAGAAGTAAGGCTGGACAGGAACAAAAGCTATCTTTTAATGGAAAACACTGAGAAACACAATGTTGAAATCTGACAATATAATATCTGCTGCAAAGTGGCTTAGAATTTTCCAAGATGACCACTTGGTCTGTGTTATGGCCAAGCAACCTTGACTTAAAAAGTTATCCTTCATGTGTATTTTGGCATGTGCTGTAATGAAAGTGGAATATATTGCACTTCATTTACATGTACACTGAATATGTTTTATAAGAATCTGGTTTATGAGAATCGTGAGGCACAAAATCCCCTGGAAATTAAGAATTAGCTCAGACTCCACACTTCTAAAATATTTTAGTGCATATGTTCCCATATAGAGGCCATTCTACTGTAAACAGAAAATATTTTTTGGCATCCAATCAAAGAGAAGAGAAAGGCCAAAAGGCGATTGTCAGTATTTGTTTAAGAATCAAGAGTTTTTAGGCTGAAATTTGAAAATATATTAAGAATCACAATCATTAAGAATTATTTGAGTCTGAGCTAAGAATCATGAAGCTCACACGAAATTTTGTGATTCTTATAAAAGGTAATCAGTGTAGTAGAAGGTAGATGAATGTTTGGTTGATGTTTTATCTTGTGTTTACAATGTTCCTGCAGGTTGATGGTTATACTGGCCAGGTTTGGATCAGTGTGCATCTTGTTACAAGTGATGGCCAACCACATTACCACTCCATCCATGGACCTGGATCTACTAAAGTTCCTTGCAAAGAAATGAAATTACAAGGAGTACCAGCTGTCCAGGTGATGGTGGCCCCAGACACAGATATGACTGCTATGTAAGTATACAGAAATATCTTGTTGAAAATTTGGTACAAGTAAGCTTACAGGGTTTTTGTTTAGCATTTTTGGAATAAATTTTTGAAAGTGGTATTCTCATTTACAGATATACTAATGTGAAATTGTGATTGTGTTTAATTTAACTAACAAGTGTAGACACGCTTGACCAGCTTTTCTACAAATATTTTTTTATTTAATGTAAACATAATAATTGTCGATAGGGTTCAAGACAAGGCTGTTTACTAGCTATACCTATTAAGGTGGTATAAGTTAAAACAAATAAATGATACCAGTTTGTAGTTATCAATCTGTATCACTAACTAAGAATAATTTCTTTGATTTTGCAGTCTTGATTCGTTGAGTATAAGAAGACTGCGTAACTGGGAGGGAGATAGAGAGCTGAAAAAGAGAGGGATTGATCCAGCATCATGGAAGAAAGAAAGAAAAGAGGCCTGCCTGATGTTCCAGGCAGAATTGCCAGGCAAAGACAATCAACCGGCAGAAAAACTAACTTGCCTGTCCAGAGTCTTCAAATGTAGCACATGTAAGTACCTTCATTTTTCTTAAATGTGCAATCTTTTGAATAATTACAAAGCTCTTTTTAGGGTTTTCTTTTTTTTGAAAGCCTGAAGTGTGTCATATAAATTTAATCAATCCAATGTTCTAGCTAGTTAAAAAATCAAATGAAAGCCTAAAACTTCTGTGCACTTTAGTACAATTTTACATGTATATTACCAGAAGCCACTAAAAAAGGTTTGTAATGAGAAAGTGATAGGGCACTGCACAAAAATGAAAGGACATTGATAAAAATGACAGGGTGCAGTGCCATCTTGTTTTGGCCTAGCTAGAACACTGCAATCATAATTATCTTTTGACTAAACTGTATGGACTAAAAGAACTGACTCTTTTTTTTTTATTTCTTTATCATTTTGCAGCTGGACCAGCAGGTAACCCTGAGGTCTGGTGGGCTAGTTTGAGTGAGGGTTCGGTCGAAGGTGGTGATGAATTGGGTCTTATTGGTAAAAAATTTCAAACAGGTAAGAGCAAACTTATTTGTTGCATGTTCATTGTTTTGCAAATTAATCATTTCCTTCAAAGATAGTTACAGCTGTGAAATATGTCTGCTCAAGTGTTGTCATACTAAATACCTCTGTTTCTTGTCACAGGTTTTCGTGTGAGATTCTCTGCAGATTTGCCCTCTGGTAAGATCTCTGTTTCATTTGATTGCAGTGTTTGTGATTGCAATATTGACAGAGCAGTGGTAAAGAGACTGGACTAGAACAACTTTGAAGTCTTGAGATATTTTGAAAGCCCTCCAAATTTTACCAGTGATCAAAGGCTTTAAATTTGTTTGTTTACATTTTGTTCAGAAACACCACATTTTAAGGTATTGTCTTGTATCGAAAATAAGTTTCACTTTCTTTGCCACTTTTTTCTGTTCAGTATTTTGCATGGTTTGTATTGTCTGCAGAAATGAAGCACTCACACTAAAAATGCAAAACATGTTGCATGAATTTTTTTTTGCTGCATGTTTGTTTTTGCAAAGAACTAGATTTGGATTTCCAAATAGTGCATTTTTGTTTTGTGAAGAATTTGATATGTTAACTTGCTTTTTGGTTTAAAGTCAAAGAATGTTTCTATCGTAATAATTTATTATCTAAAAGAGTTTGAAAAGATGCATTAGAAGATTGAAACAAAAAGTTGTTGTAGAAAGTGTGTGTGCTTTATTTACACTGTAGACTTGAACACATCTGTGCTTTTAGTATGCTTTGTGTGTGGTTGTTGTGGTCCACTTGCGTGCCTCTCAAATTGATTCATCATTTGGCAGTCTTTGTCCTGTAAACAAGATGTTTGGTTGGACAAACACGAAATAGGAATGATAAATAAAGAAAAAATGGCATTGTAAAAACTATTTTTGGCTAAAATAATTGCCAATTCAAAATGGATTTTCTATTTGAAATTGTGATTTGTTTAATTTGCATCAATCAAATTGCTCAGTGTGGTTTAAATTATGTTTGTGTTATAGTGGGGGAATGTGGAACAGAACTAGGAGGTTATAAACAGGGAGGCAGTTTTGTGCAAGTGTTTTTGGAAGCAAACTTGTCTTGCCTGAAAAAAAAAAGGTTTTATTTCAGAATTACAACTTAGCCTTTCTGTATTTTTAAAGTTGTGGAAATGGCAAGTCAGAAACAATCCAAGTTTCTACAGCTGTACTGTTTCTTTGTTGAAACATGTCAGCTGTGATGGGCAAGAAATTGAGCCACCTGAGTAATGGTTGAGAGCCAGAGGCACGCAAGTATTGTGAACTTGTTGAAATGTTAGACACATAGGAATTGCAGATCAAAGCAGTTAAGTGCATATTGGCATATGGTGCTTTTCAGTTTGTTTCAGAGTGATCTAACAGTAACTGATTTCTTGCATATTATCGAGTTGAAAAAGTGAAGTGGACGAAAAATGGAGAAATAAGAACTGAATTTTTGTTATTAAGTATGCAACACATACAATTTAAAAATGCACTTTCCTTTTTTATAGGAAAAGAAAACTGCTTATCTGGGATTCATCTGTGCTTATCCATTTGTTTACATGTAATTGATTGGGTGTCTTGAGGGACAGGGTTTGAAGTGTTTAATGTCCTTCTTGTAGTTGCGCTTACAGAGGTGACGCACAAAGGCCATTGCTCACACATTGGTCGTAATGAACAGAGTGGAGCTATTTCCTTATGTGCAAGGTCTCCGTTTCAGTTGATTACTAGCCAATGACTGTACAACTTTTTGAGACCATTTTGCCTGGCGGAAATAGTTGTTCTACGTTCATCAAGTCTGATTCCTTTCCTATCGATTAAATTTCAGTCAAATTGAACAGCTGAATGTCTTGGAAAATTGTGAAAAACTGCCAAACTGACTTCTTCCTTTCTTTTTCATTTTCATATTAACAAAAAAACAATTGGTATTGTGTTTGTACTAACTCAGGAACCAGTGGAATTGTTAACAGCAGCTTTTGTTTTCTTGTTATTCTGCCAGAATAGGAAACAATTAGTTTATTTTGGAGGCTTTTGCCAAACCTCAACTTTCAACATGGCATGTGGCCAGATGCTTTTTAATTTGTTCTTTCTTTTGTTGTTTTCACATCAAGTTAATAATTTGGTTTTTTTCTAAACTTGTTTGTGCTAATGTTAAAATCCTGAAATGTGTTTTAATTTCCTATCTACAACAAGTTTTTTTTTTTTAATTTTTAGCATCTGCAAGATCCAAAACAGAAATCTGTGTTGAAAACAACAAAATTTTTATGTGCATTAATTTTAATAGTTAATCTACTTTTGTGCATCAAAAAATTACATATGTTGAATCAAAGACAATCAATCATGTTGTTCCCATATTGTTGCATTCCAAAAGCTAAGCATAATAAATGTTCAATGAATGAACAAGAATACTGATAAAACCAAGTTTATAGACAAGGTGAATTGTCCATTCTTTTTTTATACTGATCTGGCAAATACAACTTTCCTTGAATTTGCTTGTTACGTTCAGACCTGTTTAGCCAGGTCAAACTTATCATTAATTATTTTTGTTATGGAATAACTTATTGGCTTGAAGTAGCATAAGCATCTTGACTTGCTCCAGTTTGGCAGTAACGTTGGAACAATTTTTCATCAAAAGAATTATCATTGGACTTGGTGAATGCATGGATTGTAAAAGATTGTTTTAAGTCAGGAAGTTGTCCCAGTGTAGCATATTTACTAAGTAGCTAGCCTAACTACTAACAAAAAGTCGAGAAAATAGAGCTAACTGTATAATAATTTTTTTTTCCAAAGTTTAGTGTGTTCTGCTGGATTTTTTGAATTTAAATATCCTTTACTCTTTTTCTTTTGTTTTTACCATTTTTGTTTCTAACGAAAAGGTTTATATATAATAATAATTTATGTTTTCCCCAAAGTTTAGTGTGCTCTGTTGAATTTTTTATTTTTAATTTCCTTTACTCTTTTTTTTCCATTAATTATATTTTTTGTTTCTAAGCAATAAGGTTTATTTATTAATTAAGAACATTTTGTTTTTTGTCATAATAATTGCTAAAATTGATAAATGCTTAATAAAAGGCTTAAAGTTTGATTAAAAATATTCAAATGTTAAAATCCAAACCTTTTCAACATAAGTTCATCAGGGAAATGAAACTGTTTACATCAAGCATATTTAAATTGTTGCTCAAGTTATTCCCATTGGGAATAAATTTGCAATGTAACAATTATTGACTTGTTTGTTGATAATGATCCTACACATATATCGAAAATGTTTCTATTTTGCATGTTAATATTTTTTTTCAAATTTTTAGCCTTTCTATTCATGTTTTATTTTGTTTTTTCGTTTTAAATTTTTTTTTTCAGGTTTTCGTAAATTTGACTAGGAGTCTAATGTTAATGAGCCTGAATTGAGTCTGATACTGGGATAGCTTCCTGACTGCTGTTAATTGTACTAATCAATGTGTGAGCAAGTGGAAGGAGATAATTAATCAACACTTCATTACAGTGGAAGGCAAATATTGCGCATGAATTTTTTGACTTGGCACGGGTGAACAGTGAGACAACTTTTTGTCTTTTTAAATTTTCGACTCTACTTAAGTGTTTAGCTGTAAGTGTGCTCAGGGAAGCAGCAAATGGATTTTTGAAACACAAACTCTTTCAAATGCATATAGTTGTTATTTGCGTAGAAAGCTTTTAAACATCAAATTAATATATCTAGCAATATTTTGAAGTGAGAAAAAGAAAACAAGTTCAATTATCTAGTTTTTTCAAATTCCTACTAAAAGGTGGTTTTAGAGAATCTGTTGAACATCCCAGTAATTTCAATATGATAAATTAGTAGCTGAAGATAATTTATAATTTGGTTCAAGTTTAAGCTGTATCGGACACTAATTCTGTAAAAAGTTATTGTAGCATTGCCTCTTCCCTGGGACACAGATAAATACTTATTGTGCTTGTGTTCTACTGCAAGTTGTAAGCACACACTGTACTTGAAATTGAGATCTAGTTTCCAGCAACAAGTTTTTTTTCAGGAGTGCTTATAGCTTAAAGTATACTGGATTATGAATCTTTTGGGTATGTCCACAATCTAAAATTTGGTTAGATTTGAAATTACAAGATATGGTTATTCATATTTGGTATGTTCATGTGGATCATGACCATAAGGTTCATAATAGTTACTTGATAGTTTGGACCTGGCAAGCCAAACAGATAATGACAATGAGGAATTCCATAATGCATTCTGTTGGCGCATAATTGGAATGATTTTCAGTGATCAAAATTTTCTGAAACATAATAGTACCAAATGTATATTGTGGTAAATGAAACAGTTCCTTGTTGACAATATTTGACTGGCTTGGCAGTGTGCAATGTGTTTAAATGTGGCTGTACGTAAATAAGTGTTGGGCATAAAGGGTGTTTTGAACAACTGAACTGAGGCTGGCAAGTGAGTATTCCCAGGGCTTACATATATACCTTTATGATTCATATGGTTACACTTTTATGTGTGCTATATCCACACATTTGTTCATTTTTTTGCCCTATGCTATAAAATGGTGTTGCCCACACTTTTTTGTTTTGTAAAAGTACAGTAATTTCATTGGCCAAATACAAATTGCTTCTGCCAAGTAGTTCTTTGTAGCAAATAACAAGTTGTTGGTATTAATTTTACTACCTCGGTGTTGTGTTAGCATACAGATATGGAGTTCAAATCTGAAGGATGTTTTTTTTATGTTTTCCCTTAGAAGCCTAAAAGTTATTTTCAATTTCTGATCTGAACATAATCTATGTTGTGAATTAATTGAAGGGCAACTTAAGCTGTTTTTGGCTTTTGGAAAAGACAGTCCTTTAAAAGAAATTATTTTATCAATATTTATTTAAGAAATAGGTTGTATATGTAACAAATTGCTTTATTATTTTTGTTCTTTGTTTCTGATGCATCATTTTGGTCACACTTTCCTGTGCTTAATCACTGTTACAGTTTGGCCACAGAGTCCTGATAGACTGACTTGACAAATTGTAAACTAATTCTTTGTAACAGTAGATAGCTAAGTTTTTATTTATTTATTTATTTACGGGTGCTGTAACAAGGAGAGTGTGTCCTAAAGTGATAGATCTCTGTCCATGTTTCAGTTTTCTGTTTGAGTTTTGGTGTGCTGTTGTGAAAAATGTTCTGTTTGCCTTTTCTTTTTTATTCTTTCTCTTGGACATTTAATGCATTTTTGTTAGTTAATTCAGTGAGTGCATAGTATGAACAAAGCCCTATTTGAAACTGTTTCACTATTGAGGCAACAAAAAGTCAATGTGATCATCATTTTTCCTCTTTCATTGCTTTGCCTTGATGGTATTAGTAAAATCCATGCGTAGCAACATCAGCTACAGTGCTGTGAAGAGGTAATGGAACATGACTAGAGGGTGTAGGGCTGTGGGTGGCCAGCGGGTTTTGTTGACTGTCATGGAGATATGCAACCAGAGACCTGAGAGCTATGGTGTGTTCATTCCTGCACAGCACTGTACTACAATTTGCTATGTGTACATACAGAAACTCCTCAGTGTGTACAGTAGTACTGAAATCCATATATTACCTTGCTGAAATAAATCATTTCATTTAGGGCTTTGTTTTATGTCCTAGGACAGTGTCAGGCACAAATCATTACCAGTAGTCAAATGCACATCACTGCCAGTCCTCAGTTTTGGTTGAAAACACTTCACTTACCTGATTGAACAATCGCAGTGAGATCTGATTAAATGTTGTATTCATGGGAAATGATTGCAAATGTTTCAGAACTCTTTTCCCAGAACACAAGCCTGCGATGTTCAGGAAAGGTAATGAAGTTGTTTGTTAAGGGATATCAAATAGAATTTTACAAATGTTAGTTCCCAATTATAAGGATTAGTTTTGCTTCTTGCAGGTAAAATGTGGGAAAAATTTGCAGATGTTGATAAAAGCAAGTCACATCAGGTATGTTGTACATTTTATAATGGATTGAAGAGAACAGTATATAAAATTTAAATCCTGTGGATTTTGCCCATTGTGTACATGTAGTTCAATAGAATACACAATCCCCTATCACTGAGGAAGTCGTGATTGATACTCTCCTCCAAGAATTTCCTGTTCGAGTCTGTACTATTTAAAAATTAATAATATATCCTTTTAGGAGCATTCTCTGAAGGTCGATGCTCTTGCAAACAATTGACAATAAATTTTTTTATTAACTAAAAATTAAAGATTAAATGTGATTACAACTAAAATGAAAAAGATATTTCAGAGATAGCAAAGTGATACTGTAAACAAAAGAAAAACAACCAAGTGTAAACTATTAACTAATGTGCTATGCATGAACATTTTAAAAACTTAGACCCTGGCTGTTTTCAGATAAAGTTTGGGAATTCAGTAAGATACTGATATCAGTGAAAGGATCACCCTAGTGCAACAAAGGTTACCCCCATAATTATGTCAGCTCAGTTCTTCCTAACTTATTCAATTCCTTTTCAATTTCAGGGTGCTGCAGTTTTGCAAGTGCCACCATTTTGTGACCTAGATATAAGTGCTCCGGTAACTGTGAGTGTTGAAGTTGTTACTGGCTCTGAACGAGATCCTAAGTATAGTGATGCCATTGAGTTCACATACAAACCAAGGGTTAAAGGGGAACTACTGAACAGTGCGAGTTTACCGTTGAAAACAACTGGACAGGACAGTAGTGTACTGGGGGGACTTGGGACAAGTTTACTGGGGGGAATGATAACAGTGACGACAGTTCAAAATGGAGCTTTGGCTGGAAGTCTGAATTGTGAATCTTCAGTGGCAACTGCTACACCCACTGTGTCCACCGCAGCGAGACAATTTGACAGTAAAGGTATGAACTTCACTGATGTTGTTCTTTGTTGTAACTAAGTAGATTGAACTTATTACATCGCATAAGTATTTTATTCTTCATGTATTAGACAGCTGCTGCCGGTTAAAATGATCAGGCATGTACCTGGTTTTGTCAAGCAGCAGGGCTGTTGATTGTCAGTGGCGCAGCAATATATCTTATCTGTGTTAAAATGACCAGAGTATGTCTAAATGTTTTCATTGTTTCTGTTTAGTTTTAGTTTTTGACACATTCTAAAAGGTATCTGAAGTTGCAACTTTCTCATGCTTTAAAAGAAGATTGGCATAAAAGCTATCTTATCCCAAGCAGAATTTAGTATAGCTGAGAGTCTTGTATTTAAATAAGACTGCTAATATGTTACATCTGGTCAGTTTGCCAAGGAAGATTGCATAAGTTCTCTTAAGTCTACATGCTGAGCAAGCCAACGTTAAAGTGGTACAGACTAATAGATTGTAAATTGTGTTAACTTGTATTGTGCAGTAGTTTGTAACAGTTGTGTTATTGTTGTTGTGTCCACTCAGTTACTGATTCAGGGTGCGAATTAAGGGTTTTGTCTGGTCACAAAATTTCATTTTTGCTTTGGGAGACAAAAATGTTTCCACGTAAACTCTTATTTGAAATTTGTAGGCTTCTCTAGTTATTGGCCTACAAATCTGAAGTTTTGTCCTACTTTTCGGCATTTGTAGGCTTTTAAGATTAAAATGTACTTATACTTTTTTGTCAGATTGGACAGACCTGTGTACAGACGTGAAACAGCTTTTTCAGGCTGGAGAACTCTCACTCAAAAATATCACGGTAGGTTCTGGATTTCAGTATGTAAAAGAAATGAAAAGAAAGCATTACATAGGTAGACGACCAGTGTCATTACACATGAGAACATCGCCATTTCCATAAGCAGATGAACAACAGTACCTGATTTACAAATGAGTTGACAATAGAGTTGTCATCTGTTTTGGATTGATGCTACATGTAAGCGAATCCTTCTTCTCAAATAGAAAGTAATCGTTTCTTGCTCCCAAAAAAATCCTTGGAAAAAGTGAAGACTGTCCTTGAAGAATCATCAAATTTTCCCAAAAAATATTTTTATGAACCATGTGTCAAATCTTCTAACCGTATTTTTTTTTTGTTAGCAGGTAGATGAACTTTTTTTTGGTTGGGGGTGGGGTTAATGTGGAATTTTATGGCAGCTTATCTCGGCTTTCTCTCATTTCTTTCTTTTTGATTTCAGATTGTAAATAAAATGGGTAAAAAAAATACGCCACAAACTCCAAATACTCCGCTGCATATAAATAGTACTAACAAAGTTGTTGATCTTGTATTATTTCAGTCATTGGTGGGTTTCATTGAGAGACAGGACACAGTTCTTTTGGAAGCCTTTCGGTCATCAAGAAATTCAGGTACCCTGAGTGAGTGTCGGACAAAGTTCAAGCAATACCTCTCTGGATTGCTGCCAAGACTTTAGATAGTACTATTTATACAGAAATGTAAATATGCTATTTATTTCAGAATTTATAGAAAGTTCTGTAGCCGAACTTTATTAATATAATTATCGGCAATCTAAAATAGTTTATCTAACAAGTAAGAGCTATCCATACACATACATACTTTCTTTACACCCATTTGGCCTTTAATATTTGCAATTGTTTTGTAGTTTTGTTGAAGAACAATTCAGTAAAAAAAACTTTAATTCACAAGTTAATGTGGAGATATAAACTTGATTGTGTGTTGAAAGTTACATTTAACCTGTGATTTTCCACATTAAGACAAAGTTTTTATCTCTATGCTGGTAAAACCCAAAACATGTTCAGGGAGGAAGGCACATATGATATTGTTGTGCAGTCTACTAGCCAGAGCAGAGTATGTTAGACAGGAAGATATTGTGTAACACAGTAGAGCAGTTGTTGAATACATGATAGACAAAGATTTCAGCTTGGGTAAATACTGCGGCCAAAATGTTGTACATGTAGTTAACATGGAGAATTGGAGAATTTTTTTTTGTTGGGGGCGAGATTACTTGTTGGAACTGTAAAATTCCAAAATATCCCTGCAACACCAGGTATATGCCCATGGGCGCTATAAGTAAACCCGTGCTTTTCAAGAAATGCAAAACTCCTTCAGTGTATAAGCTTTCACAAAAACAAGCCCATGAGTGTTTATATGCCATCTTCATTTTATTAGTGACAAAGTTTTCTTTTTGGCTGAATAGCAAACCAAACTAAGATCTTTCCACAAAACAAACTGTCAGTTTTTATTTGGGCAGCTGAAGAACAGCACTTCACATACCAACTACTAAGGAGAAGGCACAACACTTGGGCAACCCTTTTACCCAAAACAATTTGGATAAAAGCATCTTGTAAAAGCCCATGGGTATATTTTTGGAATTTTATTTTATATGTACCCTAAAATCCAGCTTATAATTTTCCCAGTGTTAAAACCATTTCTTTACTGAAATAAAAATTATCTCTTGAGTCTCCTGGATATAAACCCCTTCCTTTTACTTACTATCAAAGATAAATACCCCAGTTTTGTTAGTTTGTTTTGAACCTTGTGATATATGAAACAAAATTAAACCACTTCAGATTGAAATAATATGGTTCCTTGCAATGTAAGAAGACCAGTATATAGAAAACTCTTGTATCAATGTGTATAGCTGTCTTGTGGAATAGGCAACCTCTTTACAGGACTGAAAAATAAGTAAAGTAGAGGAAGTGTTTGGCCTCCAATTACAAACCCACTTGAACATTGAAAAGCCCAAGGCTTATACTAAAGTGGGATTCTGTGATATGCAGACTCAGTTTTTTGTTGTGAGTCAGTTTCGAATTGGTTAGCAGTGTTGTTCTTTACTATAACAAACTAGAGTATAGATTTACCTAAGTTGTAGAGTAGTATATATACAGTTAGTAGTAGTTATCAGAGAGTAGTATATATACAGTTAGTAGTAGTTATCAGACAGTGCTGTTCGTAGGAACATTTGGCTTAGGTTGTGCACAGAAAAAGGTAGTCGCCAAGGCTTTGACTTTATTTTCAAAGGCTGTCATTTCCTGAAGTACCAAAGCCGATTTAAAAACACCCACCGTTTTTGCAAGTCCTTTCAAATGCCTCTTTTTGATCCATATATTGTGACCAAAGAGGGAATGTCTGCTTTTTCTGTGCACAATTTTGCTTTCTCCTTTTCATGTTACTTGGACTGCTCAGGTCTTCAGGCAATGAAACGCTTTTGTAGAAATAGACAGTAAAAGAAATGGTCTGCAAGATTTTTTTTAAAAAAAATCTTCTACCGGAAGTAAAATTCAGAAAATGTAAATATTTATATAGAAACAAAAATGTTTGTAGTGTGTACACATCAAACGTACGAATATCTTTTTTTTTTTAAAAAGATTTATTTGATGATAGCCAGTAGTAGTTTTAGAAACGTATCTAATCAGTTTTGTATTTATTTTGTAAACCTATGCAACTAATTTGTATTTTTGATGAGTACACTCTATTATGGTAACTTATCCATAAAGTATATTATTTTTGAGAAAATTAAAGTGCTTTAAAATGCTACATTTTATGGTTTTTCTTCACTGTGTAATTTACCGTCATCGCCGATCAGAAGACAACTCGGACATGCTGGGGTGTTACAAAGGCACGCAGAAGCATAAACTAATTTGTCCCAAGATGTTTCGCTTACATTAGGACAGACTGGTTTTTGTTTTGCGTGTCTCTTATTTGTCTCTGATTGCACCCTAGCATTTCGGTAACCACTTCTCATCTAACGATTGCTGTATAGTATATAGAACGAACATGGATGTATGCGATTGTAAACCAGTTTCAATAAAGAGTTGAATTGTACTATAAATTGGTGAAAACTGTACAGTTTGTTTTGGTAACTTGATGATTTTAACTTGTAGCTTGTGATCACAACTTGTAAGAACAGCAACACAAGTAAAATAAAATCTTATAAATATCATTGCTGTGTCGTTTGATTCGTTGTTTTCCTTTCCAAGAATGGGAACTGGGAAATTGAGGCTTACGGTTGAAAAAATATGACCTCTTCAGCACAAGCTGTGGGGTTAAATGGATGGGGAGAGTGATACGGTCAGGTTTGTCGTACGAGTCGTCTCATGAAAAGTCGTGGAAAATGAAAGTTTTGTAAATCCTGTATAGCTTACCTAAAACTTGTAAACTAAAAGGGATACGTTTGATGTGAAGCTCGGTTTAATGCATTTGCTGTAATGTAATCCTTTTATTGTTGGGGGAACTTGTTGTTTTGAAAAGAAATACTGCAAACGTGGATTTTTGTGACTTTAATGATGGATTTGAAAGTTATTAAATCTGGCAAAAATTATCTTGATCTTTGACTTCAGTGGAAAATACATTAAGAAAAAATATCCGGCAGTATCTTCTTGAGAAAATGTCGCTGAGAAGAGCAACAACGGGAGCTACGTGTCGCAGTCTGCAAGTAATCGTTGTGGAGTGGCAGTGGAATATGTCTTGGATGCAAATGACTTTAATTACAAGCATATTGCAATCAAACAGTTTAAAAGCATTGCCTTAGGGTACCTGCAAGAGATTTTTGAACCCATTAACATTGAAAAGCATTCTTCTGTTACGGACTTGAACATGGGAACCAAACCCTCGGCAACCAGTTGTATTTGAGTTTATATGAAAGGTTTTCTTTCCAAAGAACGGAAAACGTAGTTTCTTACAAAGTTTGCACGTCTAAAATTCTGCTGTAATGTTTAAATAATTCTTTCGCTGCAGGTCTGCCCCTGCCCTTTGGCGAAGGTTCGATGTAATGGGCTCGCTAATTGCTACTTTCCTTTAGGCCTCTTAAGCATGTGTGCGGAAATTAAAAACATTTTGTGTAACCGACAGCCAACTTGTGTTCTAAATATAACTGGCTCTTTCGTGCGAATTTCTTTCAGCAAAGCTTGATCACCTCCAACAGGTCAGTTTATATCTGTGCATAGATTTTGTTTTCATTGACAACTGCAGGTATCTTCATACGAACTTGATTTCTAAATTCAGTCGTAAACAGGATTGAATCAGCGAATACCTCGATCATGTCAAATTTCCAATGCGTAAAGAGTTGCAGTGATCAAAAAGTACAATAGAATAAGTTTTCACTAAACTTATGCCCACCCTTTCCCCCCAATATTCCCATTCTTACCCCTACAATATTCCCACACTTACCCCTACCATATTCCCACACTTACCCCTACCATATTCCCACACTTACCCCTACCATATTCCCACGGTTACCCCTACCATATTCCCATCTTTACCCCGGCCATATTCCCATCCTTACCTCTACCATATTCTCATCCTTACCCCTACCATATTCCCACCCTTACCCCTACCATATTCCCACCCTTACC
>JAOBYH010014346.1:0-12766 GCA_025403525.1 Umimayanthus kanabou | reverse complement strand
CTCACCCCCTCCCCCTTCCCCCAAGATAATTTCTTCGATTTACTGTTGAGTATAAGAGTTAGTTATAATTGGACGTGCGTCTGTGCTTAAGTCATAGATACACGTAGTAAAAAAAATGTGTTTCTGAACTACATTAAGAGTGAAGGCCCTAACTGAAGTCAGTGACTTACGCAACTGATTTGCTGTCATCAACTAGAGAGGATAATCCGTCAATTTCAAGACAAATTTTTCTTAGTCTCTAACTCAACCCTTTCAACTCGCAAAAGGTTGAAGCTGTCTTTTTATAAAGTCTCTAACTCAATCTATATCCATATCACCAGAGGTTGAGGCTTACTAAAGATGAAAGCAGCGAACAGAAACCAAAATCTGAGGCCGCCAAGATGAGAGAGCACATAATTCAAAGAGCGGCCAAGGAGTTTAAGGACGGCATGTATGGTATCCTTGGTAAAACATCGAGATTGGTTAAACTGCGAACTTCATGTAAATGAAACCAATACTATTTTAACCCTTTCACTCCCGAAAGTGTCAAATTCTATGGCTAAATTCTCGTTAGCTGTCTTCATTCATTTGCCATTAAACATTTTGGGAGAATTTTGCACCTCATCTTAGAGAATCTGGAGTGTAAGATCAGTTTGATTCTCGCAGAATGAACCAATCTATTTACATAGAACAGTAACCAGAAGCGCTTTCCACATTTAGCCACATTTTCCGGTTCAACCGATAGGAATGACAAATGGAGCAGACCAATCCATTGGAGGAGGCAACCCCTTTTTTCCGTTCCTACCGACTGCAACGGAATGGTACGGTGGCCCACAAGTGCACACCAAATTCAAATGGCTCACACCAAGTTCAAATGGTTCACACTCAATTCAAATCGCTGACACTCAATTCAAATCGCTCACACCAAATTCAAATCGCTCACACCAAATTCAATTTGCTCACACCAAATTCAAATCGCTCACACCAAGTTCGAATTGCTCACACTCAATTCAAATCGCTCACACTAATTTCAAATCGCTCACACCAAATTCAAATCGCTCACACCGAATTCCAAAAGTTCACAGCGGATGTATCTAGGGCCCACGCTACTGCGAGGGTGCAGACCGTGCAAGGCCTGGCCCTTGTTTAGAAACAACGGGAGAAAAAAAAGAGAAAAAAGAAAAAGAAAAGAAAATTCGGTACGTGTCCACCGGGATCGAACCCGGACTTTGGTATTGAGACATTCGTGTTACGCAATATTAATTTGAGCCTATTTAGCCTATACGTTTATTTGAATTGTCCGGGTTCGATTCCCAGTGGACGCGTACCGATTGTTTTTTTCTTTTTTCTCTTTTTTTTTTTCTTGAAGCAAATAAACTTTTTTTCCTCTTCATTTCAAAGTTGAATAATATATCAGAAGAAATCAGAAAAGTAATAGCATACCATATAAATGTGATAAACAATCAACCAAATCCGCCATTTTAGTCCTTCCGTTTCACTTCATGAAAGCTACGTGTAGTTTTATATATGATGTACGAATGCATGGAGATCGAAGTGTGCGCTGTTTCAGTCAATTTAAAAACAATTACCAAGTATACGGCAAGGTCCAGGTCGAGTTGGGCTATTTGTATGCCTCTTGTTGCGGACGGATTGCTGGGGAAACTCGGAAAGATGTTTATTTCAAAACAAGACAATGGACTACGTACAGCAGAAGTAAGAATGGTTTTATTTAAACGACTGAAATCTCTAGTGTTAAATCCCGTGATTTCGCAAAGTACTATAATAGGGCCCCGGGAGTTGATACTTTGCGAAACGAAATCATTTCGCAAAGCACTAATCGGGCCCTGGGAGTTGGTACTTTGCGAAACAAAATGAAACGAAATATTTCGCAAAGTACTAATCGGGCCCTGAGAGTTGGTACTTTACAAAACGAAATGAAACGAAATATTTCGTTTCGTTTCGTTTCGCAAAGTACCATAAGCCCTCGACCACAGCATTTTTCGACTGAACCCATCGATACAACCGTGTATTGGAAAGCCATGCGGTTTTAGCTTGTCATAACCGTCCATGTGCCAGCAGTGGTTTGGTCCCTGATTAGTGATTAACGTACAACCCTCGCCTCAGCCGGCGTCTTCTCCTTGCGTCACAACCTTCGGGATCCATTTCTTGCAAAAGATTTGCAACTGCTTGTCTTGGCACATCGAAATTCTCACGACGCAAAGTGTACAAATACTTCTGTACCTAGCCATGCAGCCAGGACCATCTAGTTCCTGCTGTATTCTCGCTCGTGTTTCTCCTTTGTCAAACCGTGCGACGACCTTCGGCGAAGCCCAAATGCCTTTAGGCTTTAGCCTGCTCTTCAGAGTTCGCATAGACATATGTATACCGTGACATTTTTCCAGCATTTTCAAAATAATATAGTACTCGTATCCCTCCTTAAAGTAATACTTGATTCCATTTTCCTCAATGTTAAGTTTTTTGCCACAATTACTACAGTAGTTGTCTTCCAATGAAACATTACAACTGCAACTCAGAACTGCTGAATGATGAAGCATCGGCCATTTTGTTTCTAAACAAGGGCCAGGCCTTGCACGGTCTGCACCCTCGCAGTAGCGTGGGCCGTAGATACTTTGGAATTTCGAATCCGGTGTGAGCTTTTGGAATTCGGTGTGAGCGATTTTAATTTAGTGTGAGCGATTTTAATTTAGTGTGAGCGATTTGAATTTGGTGTGAGCCATTTGAATTGAGTGTGAGCGATTTGAATTTGGTGTGAGCCCTTTGAATTGAGTGTGAGCCATTTGAATTTGGTGTGAGCGATTTGCATTTGGTGTGCACTTGTGGGCCACCGTAGAATGGCGCTTTCCATTAGTACAAAATATTTTCTGTTTCAGCCGAAATCTTTGGTGTACACTCGCGTCATCCATACACGCAAGGCTGACGCGGGCTACTGACCAATCAAATTGCAGCTCTTCAGTTCCGCCGACTTTTTTTTATTTGTACTCGTCATGTAGATTACATACATTTTTTTTACAACAGAGAAAAAAAATAATCTCAAAATATTACATGAAGAAAAATTACAATCTTCTGGTTTGTGGCAGGCATTTTTGCAATATTTGTGAATAACGAATGAAAATAAATGCAGAAGTAAAGTAAAGCGACTGGGGAAAAAACCCGTTCCATTTGACATGGAAAATTTCCAGAATCTCAAACCGAAAAATGGATTTGGAGCGCGCTTATCCCTTTGAAGAACGTCTTAGAAGACTTCATCCTGGCTTATCGGGTTCAGTTTAGTATGTAATTATGATCTGGAAGCACCTGTATAGGCATTTCCAGTGTCTCTCTTATCAACGCGAATTACTTGAACGATGAACTTGCTTCAGTATTATAAAAGCTTGGGGCGAGGGCTAATGTCTTAACTTGATGATGACTCTTTATTTAAATAGGGTGCGTAATTACAGTTAAAAAATAAACCGTGTTCTCCCTTACAGCCCTATATTGAAACTAAAACTACAATGTTTACAACAATAAAATTTAAGAAGGCATAAAATATTCATATGTTAAGAAAGCATAAAATACTATCATATGTTACAACAATAAAAATTTAAAAAGTCGTAGTATAAAAGTTAGAGAAAATAGATACTAAAATTTAAAATACTTTATATCAATCTTAAAAGTATCTGGGGTGTACTGATTCATTTTAAATTTGGAATATTCCTTCCTCAGACCCCTTGAGTTAAGGTTTCTCTACTTTGCTAATTCTTTCCACTTCTTCATACAGCCGTAGAAAAATGTGCGTTTTAGGCTATTTGTTTTTGGCCTTGACAGTTGAGAGGGCAACGAACTTCTTAGATTGTAAATGGTTGCGGATTCAAACATGGCTAGTTCATTTAAGAGGTATTCCGGGGCTATGTTTTTCGTTATTCTCTTAAATAGACTTAAACGTTTGGCTATACATATTTGGTTTACAGGGATCCATCCGAGTTTCTTAAAAAGTACTAAACATCTTGTTCTGTAATCCTTATTTAAAATTATTCTTGCACGTCTCGTTTGGAGTTTAAATAGGATGTCCAGTTGACCAGCATTGAAATTGCCCCTTACCGTTACACAACACTCAAGAATCGGTCTGATACTCGCATTGAAGAGTAGAATTCTGTATTTGATTGAAAGATATTTTTTAATTCTTGCAAGGACGGCAATTCGCTTCAACTTGCACCCAGGATAGAAAGCTGTAGTCCCACGTTTTGCATCTTTGGTGTCTGATGACGATCAAGTTGTCGGAAACATTTGTTTTAACATTTAAAGATAATATTTTTGTGTGAAACATAATTGGCGCCTCTGTTTAAATTGTAAGAATTTGATTAACAGCAATTGGTGCATTTCATACTTGGTACCCATTTTCAGGACTGCAAATGTCTTTCATACTCCGTACAGCACGTCCTCACAGTTACGTCCAAAAACGATACCGAATTTGAGACCAAAATGTCAAATGCCATACCCTTTATCTTCGACCACAGCGGCTCAAAAATCTTTCTCTTTGGCGCAGCACATAGAAACCCCCCACCACCACCACCACCACCCCTCCCCCAACTCCCCTTCTCGGGTTCTACTAGTTTCATTAGCTGTCAGTAGTTCTGTAGTTACAACCTTAACCAACTGCAGTAAACCTCGGTATCGGAATGCCCATGCTAGCGAGTAACTACATCCCGGATGGGATGACCATTAAGCTACAAAGTGAGAATGGAGTTCTAGGACTGGTGAGTGAACAAAGTCGTAAGTCTTTTAGACAGCTTTGCTTTATAAACTGGAAACCAGAACAAACCTGTTGGTTATAGTTCTGAGATAAGTTGTGCTGGAGACTGAAATTTTGTAACGTTACAATTCACGGAAGTGACGCGAAAACTGTAGTTTTCAAGAGTGTGGCGACATTTTAAGCCTTGTGTTTAATAAACTTCCTCGGTCGAATGGGGGATTGTTTTGCCATTGAAATTGTGTGAAAATTCTCTTGGTTTTGTAGTTCAGTTTCAGACGTCTTTGCATTTTTTTTGAGGAAACTATCAAATTCTCTCAAGAAGGACTACAAATCCTCAATTGAAACAGGTCTATTGTGAACATTTCCAGAAACGATTATTTGGAACTTAAACCATTGAACCTTTTTAAGACGAGCATCGTAACACCAGCTAAATACCAAATTTGTTGGATTGTGGAAATCAAAAGAGTATCTGAAACGACAAATATCACAAATCTGATAGGTATTTTGTGTTAGGGCTTTTGTACTTTCTTAGGTTTACAATAGATTTCAGTGCGACTGTGCGGGAAAAAATTACTATATTGTGGAACTCCAATTGTCGTAGTTTTCCTTATCCTGTTGTTGCTGTTGCTGCTGTTGTTGTTGTTGTTGTTGTTGTTGTTGTTGTTGTTGTTGTTTTGTGACCTGTGGTATTTCTTGTCGTTCTAGGGCCCATACCCCAGAGAAGGAGAACAAGACCCAGATCTTATAAATGCCGGTGAGGAAACGAAGAGTACTAAGTACTACATTGTACACTTGTAGATAATTCTATCATTTGAGTAACGTGTCGTTGTTTTTACCAATTCCCGGTCTTTTCAATAAGTATTAAAAACGTCCATTACTTCCTCCCCAGTACATTCTATACTTCTTATTAAGAGTCTATTAAATGCTTGTTTAAGAACTACATTGTACACTTGTAGATAATTCTATCACTTGAGTTTCGTGTCGTTGTTTTTACCAACTCCCAGCCTTTTTAATAAATATTAAAACTTCCATTACTGCTTGCCAGTACATTCTGTATTTCTTATTAAGAGTCATACTTAAATGTTTACGGCTTCATTTTATTTCAAAGCATTAAAAAAATTGCAGTATTTTATGTAGTTGTGTCTGCTATTTTCATATTACCCTTTGTATACAAGCTTACAACAGGAGTTTGACATCTCCAAGGTCAATCCGAAGCCCGAAGGGAGTATCATTCACTCATGCACCTATGTTGAATGTAAACAAAACAGCAAAGAACGAAAATATGTTTTGATAAATTGGGTCAAGGCTGGATTTAGTTAATAATATTAGAACTCCCATCCGATCACGCTTTTTGATTTTCGTATAACGATTTTCGCAAGGCCCTCAGAAATACTGACAAAGTTTGCAACGTGCAGAGCAGCAAACAAAGATAACCTGTATTTTGGTATAATATCGCCTCCGAAAATGATTGCTTTTACTTTGGGTTTTGGTTTTTAAGAACTGGAAATACTTTTTAATTTTCCAGGGAAGGAGACGGTGACTGTCATACCAGGCAGTGCGTACTTTTCCAGCGACGACTCGTTTGCCATGATCAGAGGGTATGTCGACCTTTCTGCTATTTTTGGAAAAGTTTTAGTAATTTTTGTAACACAACTGACGGCAAGATAAGGAAATGGACTGAAAATATGACTTTTCACAAGAAAATGGATTGAAAAAGAGAAAAGCCTCTGGATAGATTAGTTCATGGGAATGTAAAACTTTGTTGACTTACTATGGAAAAGTAAATCAGAAATTGATGTTAATGTGCAAAGGCCATAAACCCGCCTGGTTGGGAAACTCAACCAGTTTCAGAGGGAGTGAACAAAGCTGCTTTGTTTTATGTTGAACAAACCGTGACCGGGTGTTTCTACTGCTTATTTGTATTAGTGATTTTACTTTATTGTAATTTTATAAACTAGCATGTTTTTTTGCAAAGTTTTGAAATAAAGACATTATTATTATTATTATTATTATTATTGTTATTTGTTCATTCGCATTTCAATACTTTTTGTATCGTGTGCACATTGAAGGCCAACGAACAAAAGAAATAGAGAACAGAAACATACAACAAAGAAACTGGCAAGTTTCATAACCGGTCTCGCTTTATCAAAGAAATAATAGTTTCACAAATAGCTATTATATTTTTTGTGTAAATTGGAGGCAACCTTACTTACCATTACATTTGTAAACACGTGATTTGTTTGTCGCACATTTGAATCGACAAACAAACTCTACTAATTTAGGGTTACTTATAATCTAAACTGATTAACAGTTCTATTGGATTGCACTGCACGAAAAGTTGGATTTACTCATGTTTGCCAATGTAGCAAATATATAGCAAATTCGAGTTTGCACCTATAGAAAACATGGTAAATGGCAAGGAGTAAATCCAACTTTTCGTGCAGTGTTGGTCACACTTTTTGTTTTTGTCCACTGGTTTGACTTCTACCCCGGCTATTGATGAACTTATTTCAATAGAGCTGAAATTATGTTTCTTTCCAGGGGTCACATTAACCTGACAATTCTGGGCGCCATGCAGGTTTCCCAGTATGGCGATATTGCCAATTGGATGATACCGGTAAGTCGCATTCAGAATTAAACATGTGAAGATTTTGATCAGTAGACAAATGCACGATTTTTTGCCATCGTTTTGCTTAAATTGTCCAAAACTTGGAAACCGACTTTATCAAGTATGGTTAGACAGACAAGAAAACGGAACGGAAAGTTAAAATCAGCAACCCTTTTCTTTTATACCCGCGTCCTAGCTGCTTAGGGTCCTTGGTGACCGACAACTAGGTCCTTTTCTCAGGTTCATTGAAGAGAACATTACGATACTTGTCTCTGGTTGCCGTAGTGTCCGCAATTTTAGTCGGAGTCAACTTTCGCCGAATTTTTCAAGTTTTTGCCTCTGTTATCCAGTGTCTTTGAACAATTCCAGGAAAAGGCACTTTATATACCCACTCATTATATTTAAAGTGTTAAACGGACGATAGTCCGTGACTCCCTCTGGGCGGAACACGAATCTATCGCAGGATGTAGTCCCTAGCAATAGCTGGTATACTTATTTATGCAGCTACGTCGACTCAACTCAAAAATGGAAACATGCTTTGTTCAGAACAAGTTGCTTAATACCGTCTTTGACTTGTATCCAGGGTAAAATGGTGAAAGGAATGGGAGGCGCCATGGACCTTGTGTCCAGTAAGTCGAGGGTCGTGGTGACAATGGAGCACTGTGCTAAGGTACGGCCGGATTTGACACGAAGGTGGTTAGATTGACAAACAGACAGACCAAGGACATACACTCAGAAGGCATCAACTTGTTGATCAAATCCAGTATTTAGCTCTACAAGCCATTGTTGAACAATTAGACTAGTATTCCAAAGACAGTCAGATAGACTGACAGACAGACAGACAGACAAAAGGCGTGCACTCCGAACGCAATAACTTGTTGATCAAATTCCGCACATTGCTTACAAGTCTTCCAGAGCTGACACACAAACAGAAAGACAGACACCGACAAACCGACAGACCGACAAACAGACAGACAAAGGGAGTGCACTGCAACGTAATAACTTGTTGATCAAATTCCGCATATTGCTTACAAGTCTGCAAGAGCTGACACACAGAAAGATAGATAGACAGACAGACAGACAAAAGTGAGGGGGTAACCAGTAAGGTTACCAGTAAGGTTACACAGACAGGCAGACCGACAAGCAGACCGGCAGACATGCAGGTAGGCGATCGTACAGACAGACAGAAAACAGACAGGCAGACAGACAGACAGACAGACAGAAAGACAGACAGACAGGCAAATAAACAAACAAACAGAAAATCAGGAGGGAAATTGGGTCTGGATGGACTTGATAGATATGCAAAAAAGGTTTATACTTATCAAGTCCATCCAGACCCAATTTCGCTCCTGATTGCTGCTCTTTAATACTAAACTTAGTTCCAACTTCTTTATTAGCTCATATCTAATGCTATAATCTGGTGTCCATTCAGGGAAACAAACACAAGATTCTGGAGGAGTGTACACTTCCTTTGACTGGAGTGCAGTGTGTTGACAGAATTATAACCGAGAAGGTAAGAAAGTGTCCGAGATACCCTCAGATTATTGACTGGAGTGCAGTGTGTTGACAGAATTATAACCGAGAAGGTATGAAAATGACCGAGATACCCTCATTTTATTGACTGGAGTGCAGTGTGTTGACAGAATTATAACCGAGAAGGTATGAAAATGACCGAGATACCCTCAGTTTATTGACTGGAGTGCAGTGTGTTGACAGAATTATAACCGAGAAGGTATGAAAATGTCCGACATACCCACAGTTTATTTACTGGAGTGCAGTGTGTTGACAGAATTATAACCGAGAAGGTATGAAAATGTCCGAGATATACCCTCAGTTTATTGACTGGAATGCAGTGTGTTGACAGAATTATAACCGAGAAGGTATGAAAATGTCCGAGATACCCACAGTTTATTTACTGGAGTGCAGTGTGTTGACAGAATTATAACCGAGAAGGTATGAAAATGTCCGAGATACCCTCAGTTTATTGACTGGAATGCAGTGTGTTGACAGAATTATAACCGAGAAGGTATGAAAATGTCCGAGATACCCTCAGTTTATTGACTGGAGTGCAGTGTGTTGACAGAATTATAAGGCCAAATAAAAAAAATATTAGTTTCTCGTCCGGATCCGTCAAAAAAAGGAGGCGGGAGGGTCGTTTTGTTTTTTATTTTTGTGATTTTTTTTGTTTTACTCAGGATGGTCTCTAACCCATTTATAGGCCACATTATAGATACTAAGATGCTAAAACCCTTCATTTAAGGCTTTTATATTGGGTTTTCAAAATACATGCAACAATGAAAACAATGTTCTTATGATTTTACTACGTATAGATGTACATGCAAGTAAATTTAATATGTAAAATTTTCATTGCGATACCTAGGTACATATGCCTGGTGTTTCGTCAGATGCGACATTTTAATAGTAAACAGGACAAACGTCCATCAAAATCGCCGCATGAAAGCAGCTGACAGTATTTCAGCTACTATTATAATACTGTATATAACAATATTTGAAGTCCCAGAGTTACTACAAAAAGAATTAGGCGTACCAAGGTTTCAACACTTTCGTCCCTGAACGAATACTAGCACATATGAACGGCATGTTGAGGTTCTTAAATGAATTTCCTTGACTTTCAATTCTTCTAAAAGCAAACCACGTGGACTTGAAATACAGCTGTACAGTACCAGCGAGCTGAATGAACTGCTGCACAATTTCGTGACTTTGGTTTCCAGACTGGTTTTAATTTCATGTTAATTTTGTTGGCCCGTCCCAGAACGTACTGTACAGCTGTATTTCAAGTACACATGGTTTGCTTTTGGAAGAATTGTGCGGTACCCACAGGTCACATATCCTTTTTTAGTAGCTATTCGATTACATTTTAGAGCAAAACTTGGTTTTTAAATCAATATATTTCAAAAAAGAATTTTCAAAAATGTTAATAAAAAAAGAATAAAAAACAAAAGAAAATAGGATCGGGCGAACAAAAAGGAGACGGGCGGGGACGAGAAACTAATATATTTTTTATTTGGCCTAACCGAGAAGGTAAGAAAATGTCCGAGATACCCTCAGTTTATTGACTGGAGTGAAGTGTGTTGACAGAATTATAACCGAGAAGGTAAGAACATGTGTGAGATACCCTCAGTTTATTGGCTGGAGTGAAGTGTGTTGACAGAATTATAACCGAGAAGGTAAGAAAATGTGTGAGATACCCTCAGTTTATTGACTGGAGTGCAATGTGCTGACAGAATTATCACCGAGTGGGTAAGAAAAATGTGTGAGATACCCTCAGCTGCCTTTAACGATTCCTTCTCTAGAGGTTTTAAGTTGTTGCGGGCACTTTCACCTCCCCCCTCCCCCGCGCCTCACCCCAGTCTTAGTAGGGTTAAGTTAATCGGAATGATAATGTTCAACCAGCAATAGGCACCAAACATTTATTTTTTTCGTGATGGCAAATCTCATAATCAATTGTATTTCCCGACACGCAGTGTGTGTTTGATGTTGACCGTGAGCAAGGGCTGACATTGGTTGAGCTGGGTCCGGGCGTGTTGATACAGGACATACAGGTGTCGACTGGCTGTCAATTCGCCGTGAGTACTTCCATTTTTTCCACATAAACCCTTTCAGCCCAGCCAGTTTAGCAGTGTGTAAATTCTCCTTATATTATCCACACTAAATAAGATGTTTGGTAATGAGAATAAAGCAAATGATCACACACAGCATTTTGTCCAAGATGAAAAACAAACCTGTTTTGAAACTGTACAGACAGTTTATGAGAATTCAGCAATAAGTCATATGCCGTGTTTGGGGCTGAGAGGGTAAAAAAGACAGTTCTTTATTTAGTACCCTTTCTTCCTTGTTTTCCCGTACTTTTTCTTGGAACTTTCGCGGCTTACTAACATTTTTGTTTCACTAGGATCAGCAGTTAACTAATATTTTTGAGAAAACCCTTCACCCCCCTCCCCCCCCCCCCTCTCCTTCCTCTTCCAACGATATGAAAGCGAAATGTGTCCAGCAATCTGATAGCGAAATGTGCAAAGCCAAAGGACTGCTTCAAAATGCGATCTTTCTTGATTTCGGAGATATATCAACTTAGGCTGTGCAAAATACAGTATTATAACTATAAATATTAGCATTTGATTTGTGATCCAATGTATATTCCAAATACACACGAAGATAATAAAATTATTGTCTTACCTAGTCTTGTCTTGTTTATCAAATGGCCATCCCTAGACTACGCACAGAAGAACTATTAGAATACACATATATAAATGGTTAGTTCACGCGTGTGCGGTGAGACATAGTTACAAATAATTTCGCCGACAGAACACAAGTGAATCAATCAGGAGTCATCATTTGATTCCATTTTAATGTAATGATGGACAAATTACGCTCAAAGCTTTCAGAAACCGTTTCAGTTTTAGTATCTTTGAAACCTTGATAAACGTCTGGTGAAGTTCCATACACTTCCCTAAATTTGATAGTCAAGTATGGAATAACCTGTGTTTTCACTTGTGAAGTTACAGATTTACATGCTGAGAAAGCACCGGATAATATTATGGAGTAATATTTCCCTCATTGCATCAGGAATTTAAATGTTTCCAATCTGAAATATTTTCCATTTGGTTCGTATTGCAGGTTTCGCCAGATTTGAAAGAGATGGATGATTAAGCAATGGAGCATTAATTCTAAGTGTCAAGATCATGGAATATGGACTGTCGTTAATTTATACAAGTAGCTAGTATAACTAGGTTTGTACCAGAACATTACACTGGTCATGCTTGCTCAAACCTTCAAAGGATTCGTAGTAGCTATAGGCCTTTTGCAGCTGGAGGTCACATGGTACAATATACGCCATACTGGAACGCAAAAGAATGTGCCAGACTCCAAAATAAAACACAATTAACTAGAAAAGTGTGATTTTCCTTTGTTTACATTTCCCAGTGGAGCCTTGTCACATTTTTTTGCTCTCCAGTATGTCGGATTTTGTACCATGTGACCTCTAACTGCAAAAGGCCTATTGCAGAATGCAGCTGTGAGTTGGGCGAACTAAAATAATTTCTGAGTCCCTTCATCTTTAAGGAGTTAGTTTGTCAATTGGTCTGGGAAGTTTTAAAAACAAGAATAGGTAGTCGGCTGCGATTAGCTGGGAGCTCGATAACTTGGTTTGAACCAAACGTAACCATGTGTTCCATTTACCAGTATTATCTATAGTACATACATGTATTGAACTACACAGATCAGCTCGTCTTTCACAGATCTACTCAGGAAACCTGGCTGTTTGAAGCAGGCGTAGCTCAATCGGTTAGTGCGTGGCCTTCGAAGCGAGTGGTCCATTGTTCGATCCCAGATGACTTTGAAACACGTTTCTTTCGTCTTCTCTTTTTAATGTATTACCTTATGTAGCAAGACAAAGTGGAGGGAGGAGGGGG
>JAOBYH010014235.1:0-12768 GCA_025403525.1 Umimayanthus kanabou | reverse complement strand
CCTATGGCCGGTATTTTTAAAAAATAATATCTGATCATGTTCAGTGCAGAAATGTGCTGAGAGTTACGACACTTTGCGGCTGTATACATTATTTATAAACACTGATACTCTTGTGTGTCGTTTATCAAGTTTTAAACTGCCTATATAGTGGTTAAAATGTGATAAGTTGGAGTGCTGTATAAATATCCTAAATGATACCTTCTGAGCAATAGCCCTAGAAAGGAAATGGCCTCACACCGCGAAAGAGAAAAAACCTCTGATCCCTCGGTGGTATTCGAGCCTGCGACCTCCGGAACAGATACCAACTGAGCTACAAGGCCACATGGGAGCCGGTCGTGGGTAATTAAGATGGAAATATAAACTGCCTAGTTTTGCTAAATTACGTACATTGAGCTTATTTGAAAATGCTAAATGTTGTAGTCTTTTTCCTTTGGCAGGCCTTTAATTTTGAAAGTCGTTTCGATTGTCGAGATCATGAATAAAATTAAGTATGATATTCTAAAACTCAGGAAAATTTATTTAGTGCCCAGCCTGTAATAAGATTGGGCCTGCTTCTAATCAGCCCCAGTCCAAAAGCACTTTAAAAAGAACAAGCCCCCAGGGGCTTAAAAGAGGACATACAGTAGGAGTAGATTTCTTTTTATTCCATATATAACATAATGAGGTCAAAACACTGCCACTATTATTGCTTACAGGACAGGCCTAAAGATAACAAGCACGTCACTCCAGTTTGGAAAATTCTTCACTGGTTGCCAGTGTAGACGCAAATTGACTTCAAGGTTCCATTAACAAATACATGAAAACAAGTACACAGCTTTCTTGAATATTTATTAAATAAATTTTGGTTGTTAGCTGTTACTATGGAAATATTCGCGTGTTTTAGCAACAACCTTAAACTGAAATAGACCTATCAGTTTTCTTATTTTTAAAATGTACACCAATTATATTGAGCGTAAAAAAACCCACAATTATATTAAAACGGAATATTTGTCAAAACAGTTTGTTGTCATCAGCTTAGTTGTTTTGAAAATTTAAGCTGGCATCAAACATTGGAAACCCTTGTTTAAATTTTTGTACTGGCTCTAATTCATATGATAACGATTTTAGAACCGAACGCAAATGATTGGCAAAAACAGGGTATATACCAGAGCCTATAAGGTTGCAACTTCAAGTTCTACTATTACAGTAAACACCCTCGTATAAGAACCTACATTTTTACAAGTTAGCCTGAATAGGTTCTTGTATCTCGTGTGTTTAGTGGGGAATAAGGCTGTTTAGGTTCTTAATTAGGTTCTTATTTTATTCAGGGGTTTAAACAGTTTACTACTGTTCAGAATAGTACTCATTCAGTTTTTGCAGTTGTGTACAATGTTGAAAGTTCTACTTGTCCTACAATGCTTAAATACTAAAATCTTTCTTAACACTAAAGTAAACAGGCCTACAAACATGAACATTAACCTCAACCCAACAACTGAAGGCTCTTTGACATGCTTTTCAATAGAGCAACACAACTGAACACTGTGTAAAGCACTTCAGTGTTATTGTGGTTGTAGTAAAGTATATTTTACTCACACCATGCCTGCTTTTTTAATTAACTTAACTGGAATGGTCTTACAAATAAGAACCTGTTTCAAAATCCAGGCTGAATAGGTTTTTATATAATGGGGGTCTAATTTCCAAAATTTCAGCCTGTAGGTTCTTAATTCACGAGGTTCTTATACGCGGGTGTTTACTGCATCACTTGTCATAACAAGTGACTTTACAAATGCAAAACTGGTACGCGTCTCCCATCGAACTATTTCCCTAGCAGGGCCCTCTCTCTCTCCAGAATAGCCTACCAGCATAAATATCTACTGTCTAAGGCTTGTTTTAACGATTACATTCAATTCCCAACCTGGTCAGAAAAAAGTTCACAAAGTGTTTGAATTGTAAATTACTATAAAACTGTTAATAGCTGTAGCTCAAAAAAGGAGACGTCAGTGAACGATAGCTTGATCTCCCGGCTTGATCTACAGTGTTTTCTTTTTCATTAAAATCATTTCCTAACTTACCTAAGCCAGCCTATAGGCTATAGGGTATTTTTTCAGAAATATTAGATCATAAAGACGCTACATTAAACCCACGATGGCAGCCAACATGGTGGACATTTTTTCAATACTTATATATAGATTAATGTTTCAATCTTAACTAACAACAAATACTAGTTTTTCTTTATCATATTGAACATTGCGGTACGTTAAAGCCTTCGCCGGCTAAAAATGTTAACCAAAACAAGCACCGCAACAAATCAAATCCCACTCCAATCGGATATAGTTAGGACGTACAATGATTCTTCAAATACCTGTGAACACTATCAAACCACTTAATACACATTAGTACGAATTAGTGACTTGAATGTCGACAATGGCTGCTTCGAATTCGCAATTACAACTTATCTTTGTACAACTCCCTACACTTGTCGTACGGTATGTCTGGGTTGGGTTTCTGTCGTGATGGACCGCTTGACAAGGGGATGTTGCTCTAAAGCATGGTGTCCTGTAGAACAAACAGAAAACCATATGAGCAAACTACAATGTGGAACAGATTACTGCTTAATTTCTGTTCGCATAACAGACAAATAGAACGCCCTTAACCTGTTAAGCAACAGCTCGAGTAATGAAATAGTCGGCTATCTTGCTTCTAGTATTTGTTTGCTTTCACCTCATTAAAGAAGTCTATACTGGCAGACGAATAGTGTGTGAAAATCGTTGAGGTCACTCACGGACAACGCGTTTCATATTACGAATAACGGTGGCGTTTTATAGCAGCCACTTCTGCTTAAGGTGTCGCCCATCCGTTTTCCATTTTTCTGTGTCACTTAACTCTTAAGTTTACGAATAATCATGACGGATAACTTGCCAATTTTTGTTGAATGATGTTACAGCATCACATATCAACAATTGTGCTCCAACTGATCTTTCTAGGCGTCTAAAACAGCCTCTTTTTTGATTGTGATAAATAAGTTTGCACAATGGGGAAAACATCTGAGGACATTTTAAAAAAAATCCTATCTTTAGCGTGTGGCATTAACTTATTTTTCTAACTTTTTAAGCTGGTGCCAAAACCCGAAGAATTAAACACAATAATATATGCAGGTTACCTGAAACCCATTTCTGTGTAATGTAATTTTGTGAGCAGGCTGAGATACTCCAGTAGACTATGGTAAAATCCCGCTTATAAACCTCCTGGTTATCAATTTCTCCCAATTAGAAGCGTCCCCCACGACCTCTCCACCAACGTTTTTTAATGGCTTACATGTGAATATATAGTGAAATGAACTGTTGTATTGTTCCAGACGCTTTCTTATTCTGGTTACAACACTCCCCTCCCCACCCTTCTCCTCCCCAGTTACAAACCCACCTCGAACATAAAGAAGCCCATTCAAAGGTGATATAGAGGTGCGTATGAATTTGGCCTGGGAGTACCAGATGCAAGTACAGATTCTTGTTGGAGACTAAGCTCAAACTCGGGGTTACGGTTCCATGGTACATCGGCCGTATAGTGTGGTCAAATAAAACGATTTCACGGGGAGGGTAGAAGCTAGGGGGCAAAGCTATACTGACCTCCAATATCGCATTGACCAAACTTGTTATTTTGCTTAAGCAAATGCTGATTTTTTCATAACACATGAATATTTAAAAAACGTCAATTTCACGGCTTCTTGCTTAACTTTATGGTTTTGCGGGCTTCACATCACCCATCAAAATCTTTAATAGTTATATAATTTCATGGTATTTTCATGACCCCTTGCTATACTTCATATTTTGTGAGATTTCATAACCCATGAAATCTTTGAAAAGGTCATTTTCATGGAATCTTCATGACTCCTTGCTCAACTTGATCAAGGGTTTTTACAAAACCTATGAAAAGCCTTAAGTCAATTTCATGGTATTTCCATAGCTCCTTATTAAAATTCCTTGTTTCATGGTGTTTTATATGACCAATGAAATTTCCTTAAAACTCACTTTCACGGTATTTTCAAGGCCTGTGGGTTTTTGATAGGCCATACTGTCAAAGTTCATGGGCTTTTCATGGTGCAGATAAAAGCCGAGAGTGAATTTGGAAATGCAAGTTTCGTGGGTCATGAAAACCGATTAATTTTCAAGGTAGTTTTTTGGCTTTTTCATGGCTAAGGATCTTACAATGAAGGGAACCTATCAACTAACATTACCACATGAAAAACCCCACTTTCCTCAAAAATGACTGTTCTACTCTCACTCTTGCATAAGAGATCAAAAATTAACTAAAATGTAACCTCGTACAGTCCGCCTGTACTAGTGATGGATTCCAGCCTACGACGCCTGGGGGAGATGGGTGACTGTCCTCTCAACTCCTGCAAGTCCTTCAACGTCATCTCCTGGTACGTTTTGACGAGTCGCAGAATTTCCAGGTCTTCTTGGTGGCTGTCCTGCTTTCGCCTGTGTGCGTAGCGTCGAACAATGGACACAAGTGTCTTTCTGCGAGATGCTTTTGCACTGAAATCTGTCATCTCGATTGACTGCTAAGAAAAAAGAATATTAAAAAATTACGTAATCGGTTTCTTGGCTGATTTCATGACTTTGAACCATATGCCATTTTAATACTCACAAGCTAATTTTTTTTCGTATTTTGGCGAGTTCTTATAGCTGAATTAACAAACGAGATTCTAAAGATTGATAAAGTAAATGATGCAGATGAAACCGGAACACTGCAATCCTGAACAAAACGTTTACGGACAGCTTTCAATTTTCCAGCTTGTTTGAGATTTTGGAATCGATGAGCTGAGTATATTTCTTCACCCATACAATCATATATGTTAGGTACACTCACTAGTCAATGGCTACTGTAATGATGATCTTATGCAATGCCCAATACATATAGTTTATTTTCTTCCTGTAAGGGTGTTTATTTTCAATAAGCATTTCTTGCTTTCTAATAGGCACCTCATCAGATATACTTTTAAGTTGTAATCATATTTCTGTAAAATTACGGAGTGGTGAAATAAATAAATAAGTAAATAAAAAAGCCTAAATAATTAGCTGCGTTTAGAAATCGCCTTGATCAGTGTTAACTAAGTTGATTACAGAAGTTGTTTGCAACCTATCTGGAGTCAAATTGTACGGAGGGAGGGGTAAGTATTATCGACTATCCATCTTGAGCTACAGGTTTCACCTCATTTTTGAACAACCGGATACCTCGTGCTGCTGACAATGTACTACTGGTTTAGTTGTTTATAAATACGATGGAGTAACCTCACAGAAAATAAATAATCAAATTTAGTTACTTTCTTATTACTTGTGGTGTTGCTCTCTTAAGCAGAGCCATAATTTATTCACCGGTTTGCTCGGCAAACCTCGCTGCCGTTTTGAATAAGCCAGTTTTCCAATCATACACGAGCAAAGTAAGAGTTTTGCTGGTGGCCGCAATCACTAATTACAATTTTCTGTGATAGTTTTGAAGTCTTATCGATCTTTTCACCTTCAACCAATCTGTCATGTTTACAAATCGTGTTGGCCCGCCAGCTGAAACCCTAACCTTGTTCTGCGCAAGATTGGGAAAGTGGCTGATTGTCTATAAGTAGGGTACATGAGCTGACAACCTTGTGGTAGGTGAACTAATCTGAGAGCTCCTGACTTCCATTATCTAATGAGAGTGTATAATATAAGAAACGTTATAAACATAGTCGTATTTACTGATATGTATATACCATTACGACTCTTTATTAAAAAAGACCATATATATTATATAAGATATTTATACCTGTTTCATTTTTGTATAAATGTGAGTGCTAGGGACCTAATCGAAAATATTGTCTAGTGCTAAATGTTGGAAAACAACCGTTTGACATTTTTTTAACGTGTTAGCAGGGTTGAAAACTAAAACTGTCTCTGTCAGCCTTTCAAAAGTTTCATAATAAACCGTATACGCAAATACACAGACCTCTTCTTTATTATTTCGACATTCTCGGCAACATTTTGAAAGCCTCAAAAACTTCCTCTTCAGATATCTCGGGTTTGGAATGAGGTTGAAGGGAGATGGCAAAACACTTCCTTTGTCCACCCAGTTCATCCACATACGGGTTCGCGACACTTTCCAACGAAGATCTTCATGCTCCTACAACACCAATTAATTTGCTCAATCTTGTGATATTTAATCTCCTTTACTCACCAACCTGTCTACTACATGTATCTAGTCAAATAAATGTCTTTTGGTCACCTTTGTTTTGACTTCTGAATCAATGGGATAAAATGAATTTCATATCCAATCAATCTAAATACTATTGAATATCGCCACTTTTAAAACAATGTAGGTAATTATTCATAAAAAGTACCTTGAAAATATATTGCCTAGATCCTTTGCCATCAGGCGTTTTCCTTAAATGTTTTAAATGACATTGCGCCAGTTATCATAAATGTAGTCAATCTGCTGTCTTTGGAATCCTTTGAGATGCCTTTAAATCAAAATGAAGCCTGTTTGCTAACTTGTTATCGCTGTTCAAAAGACCATTACTGAACTAGTGAACTCTGTCGTTGCCAACCTCCAACCGATCTATCTGTCTGAATGTTTCTAAGTTGGGTCTATCTGACAGAGTTTGCAACTGGGTATCATTAAAGAGTAACGATGCATCACTAGTTCTCTGTCTATCTGTTTCTACAGTCGTGTTCAATCTTTGACAGAGTCAGTATCTATGGCATAGCGCGAATTACAGCCTCGTTTTCTGTTTCTGTAGCTGTGTTTCTCTGACGGAGTCAGTGGCTGTAGAACGAAACAATGCCTGCTTGTCTACTTGTCTATTTTTACAACGCATTGTCTGAGAGAGAAGATATAGCTGCGTATTTGCTAAACAGCATTTGTTAATGACCTCCTTGTACTTTCCTTATATTACACCAAACCTCACAGGCGAAAAACATACCATATCAACCCTCCTTGATGACAAACCCATATCCATTTGTTTGTCTATGTCTGTCTGTCTGTTGGTTACAGCTATATCTTCTTACAAAGCCGGCGCCATGTATTTGCTGAATAGTACTAGTGATCTTCTTCATCATAGCGGTGAGCGATAACAACTATTTGTTCATCTGTATGCCTGCGTCTAGAACTGACCGTCTTCTCAGAGTCAGTAGCAACGTATCTGTGGAACTGTACTAATGTTTGTTTTGTACTTACCGCAATTGCCTCGAAGGACCTGGTCATCATAGCGATAAGCATATTGATGGCCACGATACTAACGACCAACAGAAAGAACCCAAACAGAACTTTGCCAGTATCTTTGGTTATGTCGAACAGTTTACTCTCGGTGTTGAATGAAGACTCTTCTGTTAGGCCAAAAACGGAAAAGAACAGGCTAGCAAAGATGCTCTGTACCCTGAAAAAAACAAAGAAACACTTTTCAGCGTTAGAAATTCTCCATATGGAAAGTGATAACAATAAATGGACCTTTTGCATTACCTAAAATTTGTAAAGTAATGCCTAATTTTATGCTACCCAGTATGAGAACAACTGCTTACACTTGTCAATTCTTGTTATCTCAAGGTTAACGTTTGTCGTCAGTTTATCCACCGTGTTGAACTTTGTGAATTCAAAACAATGTGATCCAAATACAATAGGGCAAACTGGTGTACGAAGCCCGTTAACAGAAAGGGGTTATCCTGCAGAAACCAAGGCTTCCAAGCATGCACCAGAAACATTAGAACATTTATTTATAACCTGTACGCACGTGCAAAAGTTCTGGAAAGACCTTTTTGGGTGGTATCAACAGTTCTCCAGAGAAGTCATTATTATTACTTACTTACGAACAATTGTAGCTGGAGGACCGTTGATCCACCTATTTTAGAGAATTACATTTTGTTTAGTGCTAAATCCTTCATTTACAGCTGTAAAGTTTCCTGTAAGATACCAACAGCGGAACACTATAAGAAAGTCCTTATTTCTTGATTTTTGGTGGAGCGCTTTTGCTACTGTAGTTTGCCGTGTATAAGTCAACCCCGCGTATAAGTCGACCCCCCATTTTGTAGTAAAAAATAACCGTCTTTGGAATTTTTGTGTATAAGTCGACCCCATTTTTCACAAGATTAAACAATAGAATTACTGTATTTAGTAAACTTGGCAAGGCACACAAATACAACATACCGGTAGTAAATGAAGTCACAATTGATCATTACTGTTGCAAAAGAAAGTTTGCTTTTAGTTCCAAACAATGTTTATAACTTTGCATGCTTACCTAAAAAACCTTAATTTTAAGAGTTCTTGATGATTTGGGGGGGTCATTACACATTTTTTATTTTTTGATCCGTGTATAAGTCGAGTGCCATTTTTTGGGGTCAATTTTTGGTGTTAAAGGGTCGACTTATACACGGCAAAATACGGTATTGGAAATATAAGAAGAAAGAATCCTTTCTGAATAAACGGTCAGCAATTAAAGTTTGGCTTTCATAGAACACTAATCAGCACACAGTGCATCATGCCTTAAGTGCTTATGCTAGTTAAATAACGAACTTGTTTAGCCATGATGTAAAAAAAAAACCCAAGGCTTCTAATAAACACAAATATTGTTTGTCTTAAAACACTTATAATTCCATTGCTTTTTATTGTAAATGAGAACCTTTTTTCGCTGAAACAAAGACGAAGAATAATAATTTAGCTCGCTTTATAAATTTTTCAAACTTTTCGCTATTTGTTCGAGGAAAAATCTCAGTTTTGCTCCCCCTTCTCAACCTCGGAAGAAAAGCAAGGACGAGACGAGCAAACCATACCAACTGATTCAATGTCCCAGTGTAAATATTGTGAAGGCAGACTCGTGTAAAGTCGGTTTGATGTGGCTGTCTTTACTTTAGTGCTTCTGTAAAGAGTGACGGAAGAATCTAACCCCCCTACCCCACCCTACCCCTTTTTCTCTGTTTCTATGGTCAGACTTCGTTATATCTGGTGTTGAGATCCACTTCGTAGCTTCAACTAATTACAGTTTATCGTTTTAATAGCAAATAGTGTGATAGAGGTGTTAGGTAATTACTCGGCGATGCCGGAAAAAATGATGTTTGTTAAAAGTGAATTAGTTGCATAAGATATCCTGTCAAAAGTAAGCTTCGAGTTATATTAAACAGAAATTAATTTTAGTGTCCTTTACATACTACAGGAGACCACTTTTCTCGCTAGATAGAGATATTTCTGTTCGTAAAACAAGTAAATCTGAGCTGGGAACTTTACTTACTCTGCGAACTCGTGTTTCTCGGCTGCAGTTGCATTTTTCTGTACAAAATGACGCTGTGTGACAAGGTAGTGAGAGTAAAGTCTCCTTATTCCCAGACCAAACGACAGGAAAATCATGCCAAAGAACAACAAGAACTTCAGAACGTCTCCAAACAACTTGTACAACGACAGTTGAAGTGGCCCCAAGTAGGAGTTCAACTGGAATGCGCTCAGTGCGTGAAAGAAGCTAAGCACAATGGCGATAGAGTAGAGACTGTTCGCCCATAGTATCACCTGATATGCCTTGTGACATCTTCCTAAATAGTAAAACGAACAACTTAAATTTAATAGTAGGGCGTTTGTCGCCCTTCTTATATAATACAGATTTTTATCTTAAGTATAACTTATCACGATCCATATTCTTTTAAAATATTTCTGCATGATCCAATTTTCTTCGTTTATGCAATTCAAAAGTGTCGCAAAAGAAAAAGTGGGTCTTGTAAAAATAATGGCTTAAGATTCAAGACTCTTACCAAAGTTAGCACTTATTAACTAATTCGGCAAAATGCAGTTCACTAGACGGTTTATGACAAACTGCAACTTCCAACACCTTTTTCGTGAAAATGAAATGTACTGCTGAAGTTCAAGTAGCGAGTCACTGACGGGAATCGAATCCATCCCCTGTGACTTGACATCCCTGTAGCTCAGTGAGTAGAGCTTTTGATCGGAAATTATAAGGCGAAGGTTCGATCCCTGTCATTGATTGTGTTTGTTAATGCTTCAACTTGAGTTACACATTCCATTTCCACCTTTAAATTAAGTTGCATCATTTTCATGCTCCAAATGTAGCCTTTTTTACATTGCTGTACTGTAGGTAATAAAATATAACTTACTTGTTCTTCCAGCCACAACGGTTCCAAATCAAAGTATTTGTTAAGACTTCGTTGCCTCAGTTTATTGTTATTTTTGTACTAGTTTGTAAATATCTAATTGTACTACTACCCGCATTTGCTATTTGTAGGTAGTACTGCTTTGGAATCTTATCTAATGATCTCATTAAAACTTGAACTTGATTCTTGAACTTGAATTTAGTATACCTGATATTCCTTTAGCAACGAGCCTTAGCAAATAAGATATTACAAACAGCAGCACCATAGCCAGTGAGATGAAGTTCCACCACTGCATAGCGTAACGACGCAAGCCTTGGCTGGACACATCTTTCGCTTCTTGAAATAGGAGACCTATGACCCAAGCAAGAATGATCCATTCTGGAAATTGCAAGAGGAGAAACCACATTAGTTATGTGCACCTCAAGGAACCCTTCTAGACCTTATGATACACGTGTAGATTTAACGCAGTCAAAAGATTGAAGTATAATTATTAACTACTGTAATCTAAAAAGCCCTAAAACAATCCCTTGATGCTAATCCTACAGCTCTCGAAGAGTAAACGTTTACCTGTAACATTTATATTACTGGATTCGAAATACGAAATCAATATAAAATGAAAAAGAAGATGTAATAACATAGCTAGATCATGAGCCATCTTTCACAAAGTATCATAACATGACTAAAATAGCTAGGCCTACTCTGGGGCAGAAACTCGTCTTGACTCGCCTTAACTCGCCTTAACTCGCACATCTTGCTGGCTTCAAATTTTCCTTAATTCGCTTTAACTCGCTTTAGGTCGTAGCGAGTTAAGGCGAGTTTCTGCCCCAGAGTAAGCCTATAATCCTACCTACGATCGATGGAGTCTGCACACTTTCATGAAACTTGTCTTGAAACGATGAGATTGTCAGAAGCAAAAGAAATACAACAAATGATCCCATGTGACTAAGAAACTTGACTATGGGTGTTCGCATGTACTTTGAGACAATTGAACTAGGCAAGAGGACGTAAATTAAGGCCAAAATGGGAAGGAGAACTGTGTGTTTAAATAAATACGCCATTTTTATTGCAAAGGGTCGCTTAAGCCAAGAGTTGGGGCAGATTCGGATGCACACACTAGAGATGTTTTCATTGTAAAGCACGTTGTTCAACTGCATCTGACTGTAAGGATGTGCCACGATCTGCAAAAAATGGAAAACAAGGATAATCATTTATCAAATCTGAAACATTGGATTGAGTTGAGAAGCTCTGCCAAAAAGAAAACCAGAAGGCTGTCATTACACTAACACACTATATCAACCTTTCTAAGAAACAATTATCAGACACAAGTGTTGTCATGCCCAGTGACGAGGTAATGTTACTAATTCTATTGTCACAATATACTTAACAATGATATTTAAATCGAGCATACTTTTACATACATCTTTGTCTCTTCACCTATACTATGCTGTATTCTCTGTTTTAACCAATGTCACTATCTTCATTGACATACCACTGTCACTATCATTACTGACACATCAGTGGCATTATCTTCACCGACAAACCACTGCTACCACTATAACTGACATACCACTGTCACTACCATCACTGACACACCACTGTCACTACCCTCACTGACATACCACTGTCACTACCATCACTGATATACCACTGTCACTACCATCACTGACACACCACTGTCACTACCTCCACTGACATACCACTGTCACTACCATCACAGATATACCACTGTCACTACCATCACTGACATACCACTCTCACTACCATCACTGACATACCACTATCACTACCATCACTGATACACCAATGTCACTACCATCAGTGACACACCACTGTCACTACCATCACTGACACGTCACTGTCACTACCATCACATACATACCACTGTCACTACCATTACTGACATACCAATGTCACTAACATCACTGACACACCACTATCACTACAACCACTGACATACCACTGTCACTACCACCACTGACACACCACTGTCACTACCCTCACTGACACACCACTGTCACTACCATCACTGACATACCACTGTCACTACAATCACTGACACACTACTGTCACTACACTCACTGACATATCACTGTCACTACAATCACTGACATACCACTGTCACTACAATCACTGACATACCAATGTCACTACAATCACTGACATACCACTGTCACTACAATCACTGACACACCACTTTCACTACAATCACTGACACACCACTGTCACTACAACCACTGACACACCAGTGTCACTAGAATCACTGACACACCACTGTCACTACCTTCACTGACACACCACTGTCACTACCCTCACTGACACTCCACTGTCACTACAATAACTGACATACCACTGTCACTACCATCACTGACATAACACTGTCATTACAATCACTGACACACCACTGGCACTACTATTACTGACACACCACTGTCACTACCATCACTGACATACCACTGTCACTACAATCACTGACATACCACTGTCACTACCACCACTGAACAAAATAGAAAGCTATTCAATCGCTGTCTGCAGGCCAAGAGGGATCTACACTTTCAATATATATGGACCAAGCATGGAAAGATACTGCTGCGTAAAGATGCTTCTAGCCCAGCAACACCAATTAGCAGTGAGCTGGATCTGGAGAGAGTCTATAGGCAACATGCTGGTTAATCAA
>JAOBYH010014124.1:0-12779 GCA_025403525.1 Umimayanthus kanabou | reverse complement strand
AAGGTTATTATGAGTCCCACCCTTGTAAATTGGGATCACACTAGCTATTTTAAATTTGTCTGGTACAACACCGGCAGAAAAAGATAGATTAAATTAAATTTCAAGTGGCTTGGATATTAGACCCTTTTAATAATTTGATTATTTTTGTAGGGATACTATATGGACCATTAGCGGCTGTATTTGACTTTAGGCTGGAAATTATATTTTCAATTTCTTGGTGTGTAGTAGGAAAAAGATAAAAAGAATGAGGATTACGAAAATGGCGATTCCGAAATTGAGGGGATGACAGAAGCTAGATTATTGCCTATACTTATTAAATGCATTTGCCATAGACTTGCTATCTGTTAGTTCTGTACCATTTCTAGTTAGCTTGGAAGGTAAATGATTGTTCACAGCTTTAGGGGAGACAACTTCTTTAATACCTTTCCAGATTTTCTTGATGTAGTTGCAATTGTTATTGAAAAATTCGTTGTAGTAATTCTTTTTACTAATACTTATCTTATTCCTGTAGAGTTTATACTTAGAATAGTAGAATGGTGACCTGTGTTTAAGATATTTTTTATAAAGTTTATTTTTTTAACTTAATGGATTTTCTTATGGCAGGGGTAATCCAAGGCTTACATTCATTTAATGTCCCTAATTTATTTAATTGTTTTAACTGTATGTGTTTATCAACTACGTTAGATACAGTTGAGTAAAAGGAATCAAAAAGTAAATTGATATCCTCATTATCAAATAATTCTGCGGTCCAGTCTATTTCATTCAGTTCATCTATTAGTGCAGATTCATTGTAATGCTTATAATCTCTCTTAAAAATTTTGGTGTTTTTAGGAAGACAAAATAGTTTATTTATTATTTATTAAAAAATCAGAAAGATCATGTAAAATACTCCCGCTTATAGTGTGGTGATCAACAGAGTTAAAGAAAATATTATCGATTAATGTGACGGAGTGATCAGTTATTCTAGAGGGTTGTAAGATGTGTGGGAGGAAATAATAAGAACCTAAGAGATTGAAGAACTCCTCTGTGTCGGAATGGGTTTCCCATTTTAATAGATCGAAATTGAAGTCACCCATCACAGCACAATACTTATTTTCTTTGTTAATCTTTTCAATCGTAGAATTAAGATAATTTATAAAAGCATCATTGCTAGAACTGTTAGGGTGACGATACATTACTCCACAGATTAAGTTTTTGTCTTTCACCTGAATTTCAATCCAAATTGATTCATATTCGAGTTTATTGGGGGAGCATAAATCTTCCCTTAAGTTGAAATTTAAATTATTTCTTATGTAGAACCCAACTCTTCCTGCATTGGACAGGCTCGGACTAGAGAAAAATTTATATCCTTGAAGATTGATATTTGACAGAACCTCTTCATCGACTTTGAGTTTTGTTTCACTTAAGCCAATAATAGAGAATGAATAATTTAAATCACAAAGCAGTTGATTAAGAGCATCAAAATTTGCCGAAATACGTCTGGTATTGCAGTGTAGCATAGAAAAGGTGTCAGTTGCAATGGCATTTTTTATTTCATTGTCAGAATGAAATGATAAACCGAATAATATTTAAAATTCAAATTAAGCGGAAGATTTTCGTCTGCATCAACATCAAAAAGAAAAGGAATTTTACTAATAGATTCTGAGATTAAATTTAGATTTTGATATCTAGGTCGAACACAAGCATTCAGTGTTGGAATTAAAAGTAAGATCTAGGAGTTCTAAATCCGTTAGATTGAGAAATGGAAATATATTTTGTCTACAGCTAAAAGATAACCAGAGATCGTTGTATACTGTATTATCACTAGGATTCAATGCGGTTCATTTTACATGAAAACTATTGTAGCAGCTATTGCACTGAATTGCTCCACTATTAGTTTTAACTACTTTCCTACATTTGGGGCAATACATGATATACATGTACATGATGTACATGATATATTAGAGATAATATCCAGTATTCATTAAATGTCAGTTATTATCAGCAGAAGACATATTAAATTAATCAAAACATAATTTCAGTATTAATTTTAAATTCAATTCAAAAGAGATTCATATTTTTAACAATGCACTTAGCTCGTAGACGAATCCGATAATCTCCCGTTCTTGCGCTTGATATCTTCCAGATCATTAGTTGAGGAGATCAGAACAGAAGAGCTGTTTTCATCTTTCCTAAGGAAGATTCGACCATAGAACGACCAGATAAACTTGAATTTGAAGTCCTTCTTAATCTTCAAAGCACTGTTGAATAGTACCTTGTTCTTCTGTGTTAATGATTCGGAAATATACAGTTCTTATTTTCCGAAATACGTCCAAAATCTCCCTCTAGATCCTTAGTTGTGTAGTCTCTCAGGGACTTCCGAGCTTTATACAGTGCATCTCTTCGCACGCACTTTGCAATGATCGGTGGTGGGCTAGTCTTGCTTGTCGATTTCTTAACTTTCACGCGGTGACTGATTGAGATGTCCGCACGCTCTAGCTCAACATCGAGTAGTGAACCAATATTCGCTACGATTTCACCTGTGTCTTCATCTTTAAGTACAGGAATACCTCGAATTTCAAGACACTCCCGTCTGCTATATTGTTGGGCTTCATCAGGAGCACTTTGATGCTCAATAATTTTGTCATTTAAATTTGCTACCTGAGAGGTAACGGTTCTTGCATTGTAGATCCTGAACGGTTTTTTGTTAGATCGTCATATTGTTGCCTCAGGAAAGTCATAGCCACCTTCATTTCTTCGATACCCCCTTGATTGGTGCGAGAACTTCACTTTCGAATTCGCTGAATTTCTTGTCCAACAGCTCCTCCAGCAATTCCCTTGTTTCAGACATACTTATAAACATATAATCAAAACTTAAACATAAAAAGAAAGGAAATAAATAAATATTGAAGAGTAATTGTCAGAAGTGAAAACTAAAGGAAGAGCGAAAAGAAATCCGACCGAATCAACACAAGTCAAAAAACACAAAAAAAACTACCAACGTGGGTTCAGTCTGCGCATGAGCCCCTTCACCGCTGACCGGAAGTGCACAAAAGTATATTTGTCCAGTTTCCAATCCTTGCTCGGGCCTGTCTTGCAGCTTCACGTACTGGCCGTTGTGAGCCTGGTGAGTGTGGGGTATCCTTAGCAGTGGCTGGGCAATCAGTTTTGCCAGATTCAACTACACCTGCTACACGCACCTCTAGCGGATACAGTTTAGTGATTGGCCTGCTCGTTTTACCCTTACTCGTACGGATATTAGCTGCTCGCACAAGTCCATCATTTCCGCGAATAAGGTCCTCAATGACAGCTAGCTTCCAATCAATACGAGGTTTGTCATCAAGAACAAGCACTACTTCTCCTTCAGCTATCTCTTGCTTATTGCCCCCTGTGGCACTATGGACCTCACGCAAGGATGTCAAATGTTGTAGGATTAATGAGTCTTTACTCTTCTGTTGAGTTCTGAATGATCACCAAAGTCAGGATCTTGAAACTCAACCTCTTCAACTACTTGATAGGGAAGTTTGGTAATTCGCCGTCCATAGAGAAGATGTGCAGGTGTGAGTGGTTCATCATCTTCAATGTAAGTGGAGACATAAGTGAGTGGAACGTCATTGAGCACAACTTCAATCTCAACTACAGTATTCTGTAGTGCTGTCAGATTCACACGAGCACGTCCGAGTACCTTCTTGATAGTGGTCTTTGTCATTTCGATGAGACGCTCCCAAAATCCGCCATACCACGGGATGAATTTCCAATCAACTCCCTTTCTGTTCAAGGATTCCTTTAATTTTGGGGATTGAAACAGCTGTTGCAGCTCATCAGCAGCGGAGAGATAAGTTGAAGCATTGTCTGATATCATAGTTGTCGGTAAGGACTTGCGACTGACAAATCGTCGGAAATCATGGAGAAAAGTCTCTTCTGTCAAATCTGTAACCACCTCCAAATGCACTGCTCGGGTGACTGCACATGAGAATAAGCAGATGTAGACTTTGCTTTCACCAGTCTGTACCCTTACATACGGGTAACCGGTATAATCAACTCCAGTCACAGCAAATGGCTCTGACTCTAGACTTTGGCAAGGGAGGAGCGATGGGTGCCTTGAAGGCACCTCCACTGACTTTTCGGTAAATGACACCATGTCTAAGCACATGTCGTATATATTGGCGAGCTGCAGGAACCCAGAACTTCTGACGTAGTGCAGTTACTGTTGCATTCACACCAGAGTGGAGTTGGTTCTCATGCATGGCATTCACTATCAATGCTGTGAATAGGTGATTTCTTGGAAAGAGGAAGGGAAACTTGGCAGACTCACTCAGGGGTGCATTATGAATTCTTCCGCCGCACATAATGAGACCCTTGTCATCCAGAAAAAGTCTTAGTTGTCCGACTAAGGACAGGCGGTTAGTAGACCGAAGAAATGTTAACAATTTCATTGGGAAAACACAGTCTCTGGAAACTGTAAATCCACTTCAGTTCTGCTTCGGCCTTTTCTTTCACAGTAGGTGGTCCAACTTCCTTGCTTTTAACTTTCCTTGAGTTTGCCACAAATCTCATGACATAAGCAGTAACATGAAGAAGGTTCTTATAGATATTATACCGTGTAACATCTATGAGCTGACGAAGTCCAAGTTCAGGCTCCAACACTGTATCAGTTACATCCTTGTCGCTTGACTGGTCTGAAGCCTCAGATTCAATCTCTGTCGCTTGTAGATGGAGAATTTCTGTATGGTTCCAGGTGGGCCATAAATGCTTTGTCGGCAACCATGTGGGTTCCTGTCTCCACAAATCTGATGTTGCTAACTGAGCTGAACTCATTCCTCTAGTCAGGAGATCGGTCGGGTTGTCAGATGTTGGACAATATTCCCACACTGAAACAGGGAACAGTTCCTTGATTTCATTGACACGGTTTGCAATAAACTGACCGAGTTTCTTGGAACTGTTGAGCCAATAAAGAACTATTTGGCTGTCTGTCCACAACCTTACAGTTATGTTGGGTGAAACTGGCTGCAAAGAATTCTGAATGAAGTTGGCTAGTCTTGCTCCAATCAGTGCAGCCATCAAATCTAAGCGTGGTGTAGTTTGTTTCTTGAGTGGAGCGACGCGGGTCCTTGCCATAACAATAGTTGTGTGTTTGTCTTCTCTCAGATAAGCAACTGCGCCATAGGCTTTGCCATCAGAAAAAACATGAAGTTCCCTTTCATGGCCAGGGGCATCAATTACGGCAGTGCAGCGTCGTGGGACTTCAAGCTTCATAGCATCTCTCAGCTCATCAGCAATAATCGACCACTCATCTGCAAGCTCCTGTACCAAAGGCTCATCCCATTCTATTTGCTTCTGCCAAAGTTCTTGCATAAGTTTTTTTGCCCTAACTGTTACTGGTGCTATGAGTCCTAGGGGGTTATAAACCTTTGAAGAATCCTGCAGAACTTTGCGTTTTGTGATGAACACATCATTTATCGAAGAGAGTTCTCTTTGTGCCAACCTAGCATGTCAGTTTCTGTGTCCCACTGAAGCCCGAGCAACACAACATTTGCTTTAGGGTCTTCAGTCTTGTTAGTGGATGCCTGTCTCTGATGTTTCTTGCTGTTGGATGCCCAGGACCTGAAATTGAAGTTGGTTTCTTTCATCTGTGATCGGGCTTCATGATAGTACTGCTCAAGCTCACTTTCAGTGTCACACCCTGAGATGATGTTGTCAGCATATAAGTTTTCTTTCATGTCACTAGCAACTTCAGATTGTTGTTTGTCCAAGTGAACCTAAAGGGTGGCATATATTGAGCATGAATGGTGAACTTGCTGAACCAAATAATACAGCCTTGAAACGATACACCTGAAAATCACTCTCTGGGTCACTTGGGTCGGAGAGCCACAAAAACCGTGTGAAATCTTTGTCATCCTCATCCAGACGGACATGTAAAAATGCCTTTTCAATATCCATGAAGAAGGCAAAAGGATGGGTTGGAAAGCAGAGAATGATAGCAAACAGATCATTCAAGAATGGGGGACCCACCATGAGACAGTCATTTAAGCTTGGGGAGTCATTTGATTGTCGGCAGCTACGATCATAAACAATTCTCAGAGGGGTGGTGGATGAATCTTTCCATATAGGGTGGTGTGGGATGTAGTGAGTGTTCTTAACGGAGTCATTTGCAGGTACTTTCCCAATAAACCCCAGTTGCTCTTGTTCTGTGATAATATCCCCATAGGCCTTTAGAGTTTCTGGAGAATTACCAAGTCTACGAGCCATGGCCCTGGTACGCCTCTCACAAACTAAAAGATTGGATGGAAGGGGTTCATGCTTCCCTTTCCATGGAAATTTGGCACTATAAGCCCCATCTTATTCACGTGGGACACAGTTTTCTTGATATTCATGTAGGAATGATTGGTCAGTGTTAACCTTATTCTTAGGAAGGGTGCTAACGGTCTGCAGACCAGAAATTCTCCAGGTGATAATCATCTTCTCTAGTTGTGGCCATTATGTGATATGCATTGACACTGACTGAAGTGCCCCCCTGTCTGATTGTTTAAGGGGGCCAGAGAGTAAGTAACCTAGCTTTGATTTCATGGCTATTGGCCCTTCCCCACGAAAGTCCTAATAATAGTCCACACCTATCAATAGGGATATTTCAATGTTGTCATCTGATGTAACTGGGTGAGCAAGTTTGAGCCCTCGCAAATGTGGGATGTCCCCTACACTCTGGCGAGAGCGATTCTGCAGGGGTGCAGCAATTTGTGGTACAACAAGAGCACTAATCTGATTTTTTTTCTTTGTTTTCAGTTTCAACAAAGATGTTTACAACATCAGTCGATCTTGTTGCTGACGGCTGTGAACCAAATGCTGAAAGACTAATGTTTTCTGTACTAACAGGGCGCAATTCAAGTTCATCAGCAAGTTTCTGTGTCACAAAGGTCCGCTGAGAGCCCTCATCAAACAGAATGTTTGCCTGTAAACTTGTGTCACTTCCAGCCACTGTAGCTATTGCTGTTTTCAAAATACAGGTTGTGCCCCCGCCCTCAGCATGTGTGTTGAGAGCTGATGCATGAACAGTTTGTTCCGGAGGGAGGGGGGGAGGGGGGGGTTGTGTTCAGTTTTTTTCAGCAGGACCACTGACAACATCTGTTTTCTCAACAGCAGTCTGAAATGACTGGTGTAGGCTTGAATGGTGTTTTTGATTGCATATTCTACAACGGAATTTGGAAGGGCACTGTACTGCCCGGTGATTGCCGAGGCAGTTGTAACAAGCATTTCCGCTTTTGACAATGTCCAAACGCTTTCTTGGGTCAGTCACCAGCTCACAACCAAACGATGTGTGATTTACCTTACAATAAATACAAGAGAAATTTCTCTTACCTTGAGCTGGTAAAATCTTACCAACATTCTGCGTAGATCCTTGGCCTTGGGTCCCAGTTCCAGTGAAAAATGAGGCGGTAATCGTGGGTTAATTCTGGGCCCCCAGCGATGATGAGACATGTAGTCCAGCTTCAAGTATTCTTAATTCCTTCAAGATAGCCTCCCTGAGTGTGTTTACTGTCCAATCCAAATTTTTATTTTCTCTGGCTATGTTTCGTCGAATCTCCATCGATAGTTTCCCAATCACAATAGGGATAAGTAAAGCACCATAAGAGTCCTCTGATTTCCCAATTTCTGCAAGTCCCCTGATGTGGCTTTCCATGCTGTCATAAAAACACTGCAGACTTGAAAGGTCATTTACTGGGCAAGGAAGGTCAAGTAAGGCCTGCATGAGGGCGTTCACAATTTTCTGGGGGTTTCCGAAACGTTGCTTGAGAAGGGAGACAGACTCTACATAATTTGCATTCGTCAACGGAAAACCAGCAATAACTCTGGACGCTTCTCCTTCTATCTGTGCCTTCAAATAATTCAGTTTTTCCACACCAATAAGTCGTGGATCTTTGTCCACCGCAGATTCGATTGAATCCCAAAAGGTTTGCCATGCAGTCTAAAGGGTTTCCAGTAAAGATTGGTAGCTTGTCAGTATTGGGAGACTAGCAGCAGAATGGAATGGAAATTGTGTATGTCCTTGATTCGAGTTCTCAGAGGCAGAGTTTCCAGCCGATTTCGATTCGTTTGATGAGTGACGTGAATCCGGTTGTCCTTGGTTCAAGTTCTCACCGCTGTTACTTGTGGCGGGAACAGACACGATGTTCGCCACTTGAATTTGTAATTGTGTGTGATATTCGCTCACGCGTTTGAGCAATTTTACTCTTTCCATTAGCTTGAATGTTTTCGTCCAGTGCACCAAGAACTTCATTCTTTCTCTGTAGTGTCTCGATAACGCTGTCGAAGGCCGCCATGTCGGCCGGTTCGAACTGGTTCTTGTTTAAAAGTTCCTCCGAGCGTTTGAATAGTTTTGATACATGGCTCCTGTGCGCTCTTCTCGATGCTGTTAGTCGTTGCAGGTCATCCTGGTCACGGCACCAAAATGTCAGAAGTGAAAACTAAACGAAGAGCGAAAACAAATCCGACCGAATCAACACAAGTCAAAACACACAAAAAGAAAACTTCCAACTTGGGCTCATTCTTCGCATGAGCCCCTTCACCACTGACCGGAAGTGCTAATTCTTGACAGTAATATAGACGAAAACCCTTCAAATTTTCGCGCCAAAGAAAAGCAACGCCATTATGGTTCCAACGCATGTGTCAAACTCATCCTTTTGCACAATATAAAAGAATAGTTAGTTAAAAATAAATAAGTCGATAAAATAATAATAATAATAATAATAATAATAATAATAATAATAATAATAATAATAAAAGCGTTTCGCAATTGGTCAAGAGGTAAAAATTTTAGGCCGAAAAAATCGAGGGGGGGGGGGGGTTCAGTGTGTCTACAGTAATTATAGTAGTTGTTAGCCGCCTTTGTCCGATACCCCCACCCCCTCATCCGATCCCCCAGGGAGTCAGAGTCAATTTGGTTGATCATACAGTGTTGAGAAGGCTCGGAATTTTTAAAACTATCAAAGTTGCCACTGACGGCGGAAGTAAATGCTCTATGATTGGGGAATTTGACAACATTTGTTCAAAACGTTCAAATGTCCAGGAGTGTGCTCGGGGGGAGGTTATATGTTTGCGTTTCGGCTTGATTCGCACTTAACTCTATAGCTATGTAGAAGTGATTATACCAACCGTTAATGACGGTCAAGTACTCCGCACTGATCGCCATTGAAAGATCTTGTTTATCTTTAGCCATCTTAGCACACTTGCACGTGAAGTTACTCAAAAATGACTCGTTCACTCCAGTCACGTCATCGATCCCCCATAACTCATTTTGTCCACTGACGTCATCAATCATTAGTTTCTTCTCCGATAACAGCTTGCTGTTGTCTCCAGTTTGGTTTCTATCGTCACAGCCATGTTCCTCAAACGTTACCGGACAAACTTTGAACAAAATAATTTCCATATGTTTAGTGTTATGTTAGTTAGTTTTATGTTAATGCAAAAAAGGAAACTTCAAACATTTCTGATCGGCATCACCTGCTGTGAAACCCTTCGCAAATTAACATTTAGTGTCAGTTCCGCACACATGAAGTGGACAACATGTCTTCAAGTCTGAATAACCACACTGTGTTGCCCTCAAGAGAAACCGACCCTCGTGATAATTTAGGTGTTTGATGTTTTTCTTACATTTTACACTAAATACATGTATATATTGAAATGTTTATTATTTTCAAAAAAGGCATGGGTCATAACTTATACTTTCCATGGCGAACAAAAACAGTAAATAATAACTGTTTATCGTTTTAGCATGTTTTAGTTATTTTATTAGCCGGTTGAAATGTAACTATCGTTTTTCTAAATTGGATCAGCAAGGTAAAATGTGAAATCAGTCTTCCCAAACATATCAAGAGTCGTACCTCACCAGGCTTAATTTTGCAATCCCACTTCTCAAGAACTTTACCCATAACAAGAACAGCTATTTTTTTACCATATTAATACATTAAGATCTGCCCAAACCTTCCTTTCTTTTAAAGCTCTTGTAATCAGCTATTTAACAAACACTTCAATATCTCACTTTTCCTTTGACAATCTTTATACCTGACGTAGTATTTGTAGCTGGATGCCAGAACCACGTATCGCTACCACGGAAATCATCTGTTCATTGTTGTTTTTAACTTTGATCAATTAATTAACTGGCATTTTTTTAACAACTAAGTTTCTTATTATACCAATATATATATTTTTAGGCAATCTACCTTGAAGGGCCCTAGGCTCCTTGTAATCTACATGGCCTCGCTGTATTAGTCTTTTATAAACTTTCAGTACCTTCCGCGGGCTCTTTCACATATTTAACAAAAAAATCTTCATACTTACCATAGTTTTCTTATAATGGAACCATCGTTATCTCTTTTAGTATGGTAACATTATGAAACAAATGAAGTTTTCAAGGATCAAATTTTCTTCAGTTTTTTGTATTTTAGTCTAACTACAATTGTCTAAAACTTGGCTGTGTGTCTACAAACAAAAGCCGTCTTTGTTAGGATGTGAATTTTAGCATCAAATGAGTTTGTACGGCGAGACTACAGCAGTAAGAAACTTTCTGTACTCACCGGATGAAGAAAAGCCTACCAAAGGAGTAGAAAAGAAAATAAGTATTGCAGCTTTAACATTCATCTTTGATGAACCAGGCGGAAGCAAGAAAAACTGTTTTATTGTTGATGCATCCTGCTAAAAACAGATGGGGTAGTTCCAATTGAACAACCAGTATATTTAACAAGAAAGAAAACAGTTTCTTGCGGGGGTAGGGGCGGGGAGAACAATGTAGAGAGAAAGGTGTACATGTATGCAACCGTTTAAATATGTAAACAGTTTTAAAGACGATCAACTAGGAGAAAAAAAACGAGGATCTGTGAAAATTGTTGTAACCAAAAAATGATTTAAAACTAAAGACACAGCGTTATTTTTTCCCTCCCCTTTCCCCCTCCACTCCTAAATACAACGAATTAATATTGCTTATTAATGAGATTAAAAAAGACCAGTAAAAGATAGACCCAAACCACTTTTGCAAATGTTTACTTTTGTCAGAAAAACGGTAATGTAATTTGCGCTCAATATCTACATTCTCCCCTCGCAGTCAGTTACAAAATGTATAGTTTATAATTTTTAATGAAAACGACAGACATGTTTCGGATAAATTTCAAAATCTATTAGATTTCATGCGAATGTGATACGTTATTTTAAAAGATAATTTACAAAATTCAAATGCCAAAAATAATAAACTTGCCACCTGTTTTGTTTGGGAGCTCATACAGGCATAGTAATTAGTAAGTATTTTTGACACCGACATTTATAGCTTCTTGTAGAGCATTTAAAATCTTCCCAAAATTCCAGGAAAGTAGTTTATTATAAAAGTAGTCCCGAGAAAGAAAATGCCTCTTTTTTTAACCTTATTAGTGAAACTGTTCACCATCGACCTAACTTATCGACTAACCAGACTACAAATGAATAAACACTGGAAGACTAGTTTTGAAAAAAAAACTGTTTTTTCTGCGTGGGCGAGTAAGCTGAATATGGGTTTGATCAACAAAGGTTGATATGGTATGTTTTTCGCCTGTGGGATATGGTGTGTAGCTGACGTTTCGAGCGTTAGCCCTTCGTCGGAGCAGACTGAATAAAACATGTTTACAGAGTATTTCTCCTGAATGTCTCCTAAGATTGCTTTGTCATCCAACACACGGATCTTTCTAAAAGCATATCGTCATGGAATATAATTTTCATACTGAAACTCAAATGCAACATCATTTGAGCGATAGCCAGTAAATCTCAACTATATAGCGACTTTTTGAAAACTGAAAAAAAAAAATGTATTCTCCTTTATGAAATAAAAGTTCTGGGGAGCTGTTAACCGTATCCGTCCCTTGCGATTTTTTTCCCTGCCCGCTTCCTACGCACAACACGTTTTGTGCATCGGCTGATGACGTAATCGTGTAATCGTATGACAATAAGCGGAGACTGATGTCTAGAAACAAAGAGAGCCCAAGGGGAGCAAAATCTTAATCTTTGGCTTTAGAAAGTAAACATATCTTGCTGTTTTTGACAGTTTTATAGTGGTTTGAAGGATTCTATGTGTTTTTTGTAAAAAATGGTTAAATTTTATAGTAAATATATATATTTGGTATTTTAAAGCTTTCAAATTTGTTTTTCTTGAGATATTTTCATCGATGGCCTTCAAACTCGTGCATGGATGCCAACCTTTGTCTAAACTAAAGCGTGAGACCTTGACGAGCTCCTAGGGGGGTCATAGTGTGTGTCCCCCTGGAAAATGTTGTAAAATGGAACCTTTTAGAAATACCAATTCCTACAATTTGAGAGTAAGTTTGTATGATTATATATTAAGGTTATAATGAAGAAATTTAAAAGTGTTTTTACCCACTGTGATAAAATAGATATAACGTGACTCTATCTTCAAAAATTAAGTGACGAATTGAAAACTCTGACAGGAAGCTGCATCTTTTTTTAGAATTGAAAAACCAACTGCCAGATATTGAAATGTTTTTTTTTTCCTTGCATGATTCACGAGTGAAATTGCCTTCTTTCCTACCGAATTAGTTAATCTCATACATTCAGTTCCTCACAATAGCCACCTCAGCAAGTAAAAGGTTATTTCATAGAGTAGTTAAACGCATTTGCAGGTTTCTATCCTTCCTGCTGTATACCGTAACTGATCAAATAAACGCCTCCTTTCTAATGAACGCCTCTTATCTAATTAACGGCCCCTAAGCTGACAAGGTTGTATTAAACGCCCCTCTCTAACAAACGCCCCCTGTCAAATAAACGCCCCC